>CM060480.1:30509323-30674323 GCA_030544235.1 Lepturacanthus savala
TCACCAACAATAATAACATAGTCAAACCCAACCAGTCTACATGTGCTTTGTGAACTTGGTGAAGGCGTTTTAACCGTGTCCCTCGGGGAGTCTTGTGGGGGGTACCTGGGAGAGTATGGAGTCCCCCAACCCCTTGACATGTCCCTGTATGCCTGGTGCCAGAGCTTGGTCCACATTGCTAGTAATAAGTCTGACTTGTTTCCAGTGGGGGTTGGACTCCATCAGGGCTGCCCTTTGTTACAGATTCTGTTCATAATGTTTATGGACAGAATTTCTAGGTACAGTCAGGGCATTAAGGGGCTGTGGTTCGGTGTTCTCAGGATTGGGTCACTGCTTTTTGCAGATGTTCTAGTCCTGTTGGCTTCATTGGACCATGACCTTCAGCTCTCGCTGGAGTGGTTCACAGCTGACCGTGAACGGCTGGGATGAGTATCAGCACCTCCAAACCTAAGCCATGGTTCTCAGCCAGAAAAGGGTGGAGTCCAGCCTCTGTGACAGGGATGAGATCCTGTCTGTGGAGGAGTTCAAGTATGTCAGGGTCTTGTTCATGAGATAACCACCTATGGTTTGGATAGTGACTAAAAAGACAAGATCAGGAATACAAGTGGCCGAAATGAGTGGCTGGGCTCTCCCTTAGAGATAGGGTGAGGAGCTTGGTCATCAGGAGGAGTCAGAGTAGAACTGCTGCTCCTCCATATCCAGGGGAGCCAGATGAGAGCCAGATTCAACATCTAGTTAAGAGTCTCCTGGACCCTCCATGGTGAGGTGTTCCAGATACGTCCCTCTGGGCTGGGCTGTCTCTGCTGGTCTGGGAACGCCTTGGGTTTCCCTGGAAGAGCTGGATGACGGTATCTGTTTTTTAATCTAATCTTTGATTTTTGATGAAATACATGACCATTTAAACATTTATTGAAATAAACCATGTGAGTTGAAAGTTGCCAAGTTGAAAGATTAAATATTCGCTTTTATTAGACATTATTTATTTATTAGACATAGACATGTGAAACATGAGTCATCTACACTCTGCTCTTTATAATACGATAAAAGTGAAATCCCTGGTTTCATCTTGGGCGACATGCTGGTCCAGTGATTAGCACTGTTGCCTCACAGCAGAAGGTCCAGGTTCCAGTCCTTGGTCTGGGACCTTTCTGTGTGGAGTTTCATGTTCTCCTCATGTCTGCTGGGTTTCCTCCAGGTTTTCCAGCTTCCTCACACAGTCCAAACACATGCTGAGATTAATTAAAGACTCTAAATAACCATAGGTGTGAGTGAGTGTGTGAGTGAATGGTGTGTGTGCTCCATGATAGGCTGGTGACCATCTGGGGTGGATCCTGCCTCTTGCCTGTAATGCGCTGGAATTGGCTCCATCAGACCCTAATGAGGAATAAGCAGAAGATGAATGAATGGTTTCATCTTTAACTATGTGATGGATTTAAAATAAATGGAGAGGAGGAGAAAGCAGTAGCAGCACATAAAAAAACTCTAAATAGAAGTACTTTTGGAGAAAATGTACTTGGATGGTTCTGAAATAAGTGTTGAAGCTAATTCAGTGTTATAAATGTGAATCTGTATCTCTGCAGTACACAGGACCGATCCCGGCCGAGCGAGAGGGCGAGCTGGTCATGGGGGGTGGTCGCAGCGAGACCTCAGCACTGAGCGGGACAGGAGGGGGGCGGGGCCTCACCACCACCCAGAACTCCCAACGGCCCAATGCCTGCTGTTTCTGCTGGTGCTGCTGTTGTAGCTGCTCATGGTAGGTAACACATACACACACACACACACACACACACACATGCATAATACTGCAGGCAAACTCAATCAGATCCATGACACCTCACAACAAGTCTATGGGATTTTGTTCAGTCACATGGACTCACACACACATTCATGGTCCCCAGAAGAAGAATCTTGACTTCCTGGAGATGCTGGCTCTTCTGGAGGAGCAGTAGGTGGTGGGCAGAGTAAAATATCTTGTATTTCAATGTTCCTACAGCAGAGATTTCCAAGCTGTTTGTCCTGTAACTGCTTAAACTAAAGCAAATCCACCGCTAACCCTTCAAAGTAAAGCAAACCACTTGCAACCTTTCAAAGTGAAGGGGACCCTTCAAAATAAAGCAAGGTCCGCGTGGGACCCTTCAAAAAGCAAAGACTACCTGTGACTTTCTCACAGTTAACATACTGATTATTGTTTTAATTCATCCGTTCATCGACTTGTCCATTAAATGGTTGAAATTAGTAAAAATATGTTAAAGTTATGTCTGACTCAAATTATTCAGATTATCATCATGTTCCACAAAGAAAAGACAGAAATCATCACATCAAATCATCATAGTTGACAAAACTACTAAAACTATTCATTTTTCAAAATACTGCTGATTAATCTTTTGTTGATGAATTGCTTGAGGAGGTAACATAAAGAAATCCACAGATGATGCAGTGATCCACTGTAATGATTATCTGGCTTCTCCTATGCATCACTATGCATCCTATGCATCACTATGATGTCATTTCTTTTCCTCTGTCTCACATACACACACGTGCGCACACACACACACGCACACAAAGCCGCGGCTTTACCCTGCTGTTAACATGACTGTGGTTAGTGTGTCATTAACTGAGGTAATAACATCATTGTATTGTATGTGATTGTTCATGTGTTTATAGTTCTTAGGGCAATTTACTCTTCTGTCAACTGTGGTTTAGTGTGTGTGAGTGTGTGTGAGTGTGTGTGTGTGTGTGTGTATGTGTGTGTCTGTGTGTGTGTGTGTGTGTGCTGTCTTAACTTTTAAGTTTTACCATGTCAGTTTCATCTTCAGGAATGAAGAAGAGAGGAGGAGGAGAAGGAGGAGGAGAAAGAGGATGTCACAAGACACCAAGATGGAAGCTATACCAAACTGTGAAGCTTGGTGAGTCCCAGGTTTTTACATGGTTATTATTATGATTTAAGCTGAGTGACACGGTGGAATAGTGGGTAGAGCTGTTTCCTCACAGCAGAAGGTCCAGGTTCCAGTCCATGATCGAGGACATTTCTGTGTGGAGTTTCATGTTCTCTCTGTGTCTGGTGGGTTTTCTCCAGCTTCCTCCCACAGTCCAAACACATGCTGAGGTTAATTGGAGACTCTAAATCACCATAGGTGTAAATATGTGAATGAATGGTGTGTGTGCTCCAT
The DNA here is from genome assembly GCA_030544235.1 of Lepturacanthus savala. Taxonomy (NCBI): domain Eukaryota; kingdom Metazoa; phylum Chordata; class Actinopteri; order Scombriformes; family Trichiuridae; genus Lepturacanthus; species Lepturacanthus savala. The sequence goes on from CM060480.1 coordinate 30,512,494, forward strand.
GATAGGCTGCTACCTGTCTGGGTGGATCCTTGCCTCTCACCTGTAATGCGTTGGAATTGGCTCCAGCAGACCGTGTGACTCTAATGAGGAATAAGTGGAGATAGAAAATGACAGAGTGACTAATTTAAGATGCAGCCCAAACAAGTAGCAATCTGATTCTGATTAGACAATTACTTTAATGAATCGGAACAAAGAGTTCACAAAGCTGTAATATTATAAACCAGGAGTTAGAATTCCTTCAAATTCAGCACAAACATCCACTGATTAGAATGTAGTGGTCAAAGATCAAGGTCACTTTGACCATATGATAACTATTATAGTCAATATAATCAGACTAATGTGACTAAAGATGAAACAAAACCATCAAAGGGCAAAAAGCGGAAATTGCATATTTATTCACTGCAGGCAACCAGAGAAACTAGTCTGTATCTCTCTCAAATGCATTTATTTATTATTTTTATTTGTTTTTATTAAAGGTCTAATATTTGACATGTTCCTGTGTTTTTATGTTTTATGTCACTAACAAGATATACAGTATACAGATTTGTGATTTTAACAGCCTTTTCTACCAGATGGGAGCTTTAAATTTGGAGACATTCTGACCCCGAAGCATCACACACACATCCAATACAGTGCTATCTATTCTAAAGGTTGAAGGTCATCTTCACTCTGACATCATAAAGACACCAACACCATAACTCAGCAACACTGTTCGCTCTGAATCGTATCGACTGAAGCTTCGTCCTTTGCAGGAACTTCCGTTTCTGTTGTCATGCCAACAACTGTTTCCTGTCCTTTCTCCTCCCTCCGCAGCACCAAACCCTCAGCAGAAGAGATCCAGCTCTGGTCCCAGTCCTTTGACAAGCTGATGAGGAATCCGGCGGGTCGGAACGTTTTCCGGGAGTTCCTGCGGACCGAGTACAGCGAGGAGAACATGCTGTTCTGGCTCGCCTGCGAGGACCTCAAACAGGAACTCAATAAGGGTGCTGTGGAGGAGAAGGCCCGCTCCATCTACGAGGACTACATCTCCATCCTGTCGCCCAAAGAGGTGAGGCTGAGGAAGAAGCAAGGATTACAGGCCAGGAAAATAAATAAATAAATGCAAATCTGGTTTGTGTGATCTGACAACTCACCAGGGAAAATTTCAGACTCCTTTTTTCACTATCACCCAAATCGGTTTCTGGATCTAGACATCTAGTTCGATACTGGTTGTTCTGTTTATATTTAGTTTTTCTGTTATTTTAGGAACCCTCCGACACCCATACACACACACACACACACACACATGTTATTTATCATTCTTTTTTGGTTACACCATTTGACATTTCATGTAAAAAAAAATCACACACTGATCACTGGTGGTTATGAACTTTACACTACTTAATATAATACACACACACACACTCATGGTGAATGTGTCAGAGTTTAGTTCTGCTGAGAAATGGGGGAAGCATTGTCAGCTTCACTGTTATTTTTGACATGTGTGTGTTTCTGTGTGCGTGTTTGTGTGTGTGTTTGTTTAACAGTGGTTGCTTTATTTAGCATGAGAGCTGGAGGCTTCAGCACAGTGTGTGTTTACTAGAAGCTATAAATTGCTGATCTCATCACCTTTTGGCAGTCAATGCTCTTTTATAAACACACACACAGACTAAGACATGTGAGTTTGGCAGAGAGAATGCTGCCTGTCTGACCTTGGTCAGATGCCTATCTCTTTATGTGTGTGTGTGTGTGTGTGTGTGTCTTTCCTAAATAGGAGCAGAGAGAAAACATAAGAGAAAGCTTGTCGTTCTATAAATATGTGCTGCTGCGGGGCTGCTCTCAGTGTGTGTCAGGGTGTGTGTTAGGGCGTGTGTGTCAGGGTGTGTGTGTGTCAATGTGTGTGTCAGGATGTGTGTGTGTGAGTGTGTCATTGGCCTGTGTCAATGTGTGTGTCAGGATGTGTCAAGGTGTGTGTGTCAGGGTGTGTGTGTTTGTGTGTGTCATCGGCCTGTGTCAATGTGTGTGTGTGTAAACTCTATAAAAAGAATATAGTGTTTTTCTATATATAGAAAAACACTATATTTTTCACTAGAATCACAGGTGCCCCTAAATGGTTCTAAATTAGAAGCACTATGAAATTTCAGTCTTTATTATTTTAATCATTGATCACATCAGGTGTTTATTTTAGACCAGGCGGCAGTTTGGGTCAGGCGATTAATTCCTTTCTGACAAAATACTTGTTTACCAAAACTGAAAAAATCGTATAATTTCCTCTGTTTCTTTAATTATAGCGGTTTGACTATCATATAGCTTCCATTGTTCTAAAGTCAGATTACAGTACTGTAGTTAAACGTCTGGCAGCTTTGCTCTGCAAGTTTTACCATAGAACGTTTGAATTCCATTCATACTTTTTCACTGTATATGACATAACATAATGTCCATGGGCAGGTGAAGAATGAAAATGTGCAGCATCAGCATGGACACGATTCATTTGTTTATTTATTTTTAATAAATTATACTCATTGTTTATTTGAAACTGGCGGTTATTAATCAAAATAAACACCTGCACCTGGTGTTTAAAGGGGACCCAGTTAATTGAAACTCTACCATGAATTACCCTAAAAATAATAAATTAGGGAATATATAGCTGCAGCCATCTCTGCTTCAACTTATCTTAAAATGCAGCTGAATCCTCAGTGTGAGGTCTCACCAGGTGTTTACAGCCCAGCAGTAAAGAGGCTGCAGCTGTTACCGGTTTGGACCTGGAAGTGATTTATGACATCACACCAGCCATAGTTCTAGTTGCAGCGTGTGCTATGAGCTGTCTAATCTGTAATGTGTACTCTAACACCACAGTTTCCCTAGTCTAGATTTTTTTTAACAGGATATTTTTGTCCACTTGTTAAAAAAAAAAATCTGCTTTCACATGCCGATCCAATCAACAGATATCTGCTATTACAGGGAACCTCATCAGGAACCTCATCAGGAACATGATCTGTCTGAAAAAGACATCACTAACCAACAAAACATGCTCAGACAGAAAGTCAAAAGCGAGCTGAAACACACCCCGAACTCCTGCTCATAAATTGAAAACTGTAATTCATATTTTATATTTATAAAATGATCATATCTTCTGAGAGCTGAGGTTCTCTCTGTCATGCTGACAGACTTGAACATGAGCCAAAGTCCTTATAATAATTTTTATTTTGATGCATTGGGAACCCTGCATTTTATCTATCTATCTATATATATATATATATCTATCTATCTATCTACCGCCCTAGGGCTTTGAGAAAACCTTAACAATATATAATGGATGGATGGATAGATGGATAGATGGATAGATAGATAGATAGATAGATAGATAGATATGTGGTGATGTGACATGAGGGGGCGGTGCCTGTCGCTCACCTGTATCTGGTCCTGCAGGTGAGCCTGGATGCCCGGGTTCGGGAGGTGATCAACAGGAAGATGCAAGAACCTGCTCCTCACACGTTTGAAGACGCTCAGCTGCAGATCTACACGCTGATGCACCGCGACTCCTACCCCCGCTTCCTGTCCTCCAGCATCTACAGGAGCCTGCTCCATGGAGGAGGAGGAGGGGGAGCACGCACCTCCTCACAGTCCTAGTTCCTGCTGCTGACTCCTCCTCCTACCTCTGCTTCCTGTCCTCCAGTATCTACAGGAGCCTGCTCCATGGGGGAGAAGGAGGAGGAGGAGGGGGGGGGGAGCACGCCCCTCCTCACAGTCCTACTTCTTGCTGCTGACTCCTCCTCCTCCTACCTCCACTTCCTGTTCGCCAGCATCTACAGGAGCCTGCTTCATGGAGGAGGAGGAGGAGGAGGGGTAGCATGCACCTCCTCACAGTCCTAGTTCCTGCTGCTGACTCCTTCTCCTCCTACCTCCACTTCCTGTCCGCCAGCATCTACAGGGATGTACTCCACGGAGGAGGAGCCATTTCAGTCATACTCACACACTGCTCCTGCTGCTGCTGACTCCTGCTGATTCCTCTGGACTCCTGTTGATTCCTCCCTACTCCTGCTCACTCCTCCTCCTCTGAGCCTGATGACACATTTCATTATTTCCTCCAAACTTGTCAAAAGTGTCAAAAGTGTCATAAGTTCAGACTCCTCACTGCTCCTTATTAGCAAAAATCTGCCAATTAAGCCTCTCCTCCTCCTCCTCTTTTCTTCCTTCTCTCCTCCTCCTCTTGATAATTAAAATCTTTCCTGTTTGTACCATAAATATTTTAAAACAGGTTTTTTAATTAGGAATCAACATTAATTTTCATGAACATGTTATTGATTGATATATTTGATTAATTATCAATATGTTTAAATAAATAAACATCAGCATCTGATCAAATAAATAACCACAGTTTTTAAATAAGGACAAATAAACTCATTCCTGCTGAAACAGCTTGTTACTAAACATATCCAGTATTTAACTCAAAATATTGAATAAAAAACATTTTTTTTGCTTCTGCTAAATAAAATCGGATCCTGCTGTTGATCAGAACTATTGACGATAACAATGAATCTGTCTCTGAATATTTTTATAAAAGAGTAAGAACATTTTTATAAGAAGCTCCAACATATTTCTTCTTATTTCCAGCTGCTGTTATTGATCCACATTAAAGCTCCAATCAAATCACTTTCTCTCTTTTCTTAACTTTTGTTTCTTTCTCATGTTGTCTGCCACTTTCGTGTTTGTCACCATGACAACTGCTGAGGAGACAGAGTGATCTGATTGGTTGATTTTTGGATCAATTGTTATGAGGAGCCATGATTCACTTCAATGGGAGATGGTGTGTTTCCATGGATTCTACTGCCCCATCACGACCAGCCAATCACCTTCAGCCGATTTAAAGGTGTGACTCCGCCCACCTCCTCGCCTCGTTTCTCAACCTGCGGTTCTGACCTCGACTTTGTGACGGACAAAAGAAAAAGACGGACACTGTGTCCCTGGCTTTCTTTTCCTCTGTTTTAACTGGAAAACACAAACAACAACAGCTGTTTGTTTCTCTCTGTTGGACCGATCATTTCACTCTGTGAGGAACGCTGGATGGATCAGTCACTTCCTTCCAACTACTGATTTACAAACACGTTGATTTTTTAACAGAAAACTCTTTATGGAACATTTGAAATTTGTTGATTTTTCTTTGTTTTGTTTTGTTTCTCCCACTCTTCCCCTTCCTGGATTTTTTTCCTTTTTTGCAAAGAGGAGGAGGATTCCTCTGAGACTGTACTGATCCCCAACCAAACACACACACACAGCAATAAAACACTGGAGTTTAGAAACACACACACACTTACTATGTTTTCGTGCTAAACTTCAAACCTTTAACTCTCAGCAGACATATTAACAAACTATTGTGATCGTTGATTAATCAATCGATCACTGAAACCCTTTATTGATTTGTAGTTTGATGCAAAATGTGGATCAGTGTTTCCAAAGCTGAAGATTCAACCTAAAAGGTCTTTTTTTGTCCAGACCAACAGTCCACAACTCAAAGATCATCACTTTACTATTATAGAAGATTAAAAAAAACAGAAAATAATCAGAGAAGAGAAGCTGGAACCAGAGAATTTGGACAATTTCTACTTTAAAATGACTTAAATCCATTAATCAATTAGCAAAATATTTGGTACATTTGATCAATGTAGCTTTATAACTAACTCAGCTGTTAATATTAATAATAATAATAATAATAATAATAATAGTTTGCAATAAACAACAACAGTGAAACAAATAACACTAATCACAACATCACCTGCAGATGAATCAGGATGTTTCAGGATTTTTTGCTGCTGTTAATGGTCAAAGTTTAGTAACACACACACACACACACACACACACACACCAGGACAGCCTACCTGGGCTCTGCTGCTGCTGACCTCTGCCTCTGTGACCTCTCACCTTTTGACCTCACCACTGTCTGTCGCCCTCCTGAGAAGCCTGCTCCTGTTTGCAGGGCTAAACTGTGGTTGGTCGATTCAGGAAGGAGGTGGGAAGAAATCCCAGGTGCAAAAAAAAGAAAAGATATATATCTACAGATAGATATATTAATGAAAATCAACTCGTGAAAAATATACAGAGAAAAAAAAAAAGATTATATGAGATGGGATGCTTACACCCAGTGCTTCATGGGAAATGTAGTTTGAGGAAACGTTTGTATTGTCTGTAGAGGCAGAGACAACAGGTTTAAAAAAAAAAAAAAAAAAAAGATGCCAAGGTCTTTACCAGACTGTCACTCAGAATGCATTTATCTTAGTATTGTTAATGTTATTTATTTTATATTTTGTTAAAACTGTGATTTTAACTGTACATATATAAACAGAAACTCTTGAACATCCAATAAGAGCAGCTTCATTTTTTTATGTGTCAATTTTTTCTTCGTCATTGTGTTTATATGAAGTTTATATGTACGTATGTAATCTCTGTGCAGCTTCAATGTTTTATATTGACCATCTTATTGGTACTAATGAGTAGTTCATGTTACAGATGGGATGTCCAAACCGTCTGGATGTGTAAATTCTAAACATCAGGTTTGTTTCTATAGCGATACAAGGTGATAATAATAATAATAATATTAATAATATTTTGGGAAGCAGTTCTTTATTGTCTTCATCATTCTAGTGGGTGAAACAGGTTTGGTTATTTGTTGATACTGGTTCATGCTGAGAACTCATCTCTGGACCTTTTATCATCTTTCCTTTGGATGTCAGACTTTAAAGCTCAGCAAGAATCAAACCCACAACTCCATCACTGCCATATTGGTCAGACCTTGCTTGAAAAGAGATCATTTGATCTGAAGCAACATGCCTGGTTAAATAAAGGTGAAAAAAGTTAGTCAACTTCTAACACACTGAGCTGAAAGAATCTTCCCACAGCTTTCCACTGTACATTTGTGTTTCTGAGTTTAAAAACAATAACTGGGAATTCAACACATCTGCTACCATCTATTAGTTCTGGTTTAATTGTTACAACATGTTATTTGTCTGTCACTTAATTAGTTAATTGAACATCACCCAGTTAATTGACACAGTTACTCAGAGCAGTCTGCAGGGGCAGTTTATGGGCTCTATTGTCTATTAAAGACTGGGTCCTTGGTGTCAGGACTGAATTTCACAGTAATTTGAATTCACATGCAATCAAAGATGCATATACAGGTTAGAGAAATCCAGTCCTCAGGTAGGAGACAAACCAACATTACTCCGGTTCAGGATTAGCAGAAGCTTGTTCGACTGAGCCAAAAGGTCGCAGGTTCCAGACCTCCTTGGTCCTTGGTCTGGGACCTTTCTGTGGAGTTTCATGTTCTTCCTGTGTCTGGTGGGTTTTCTCCAGGTTCTCCAGCTTCCTCCCACAGTCCAAACACATGCTGAGATTAACTGGAGACCCTAAATTGCCCATAGGTGTGAGTGTGTGAGTGAATGGTGTGTGTGCTCCATGATAGACTGGAGACCATCTGGGGTGTATCCTGCCTCTCACCTGTGGTGTGCTGGGATTGGCTCCAGCAGACCATCTGACCCTAATGAGGAAAAAACGGGTACAGAAGATGAATGAACGAATAAGAAATAATCCAAACTACCTTTTCATTTTCGTCTCCAAAACTACACAGTCTGTGACTTTATTAAAAAGAAAATACAGACCGAGAAATGCTTTTTTCATTTCGCTCGCCCCTGCAAAAAGTGCTTCACAGTGAAGATTTAGTGAACAAGAGTCAAAGTTTACATGATTATTATTTTATTTATTTTTATTTTAGTTTTATTATTACTTTATTATATGAATCCTAACTATAGTGCAGGTTGCCTGGAAGTATGTGTTCTCATAGAATAGTGAAAGCTTAAGAAAACTTTTCATGTTTGGCCATATGAGGGTGTGTTGGACTGTTATGTTGGTAGGTCAAGTAAAACCAGACTTGTGATAAATCTCTTACTTTGTATTTTTTCCTGTATAATGTAACAACCTGGGCATGTTATTATTACATGAGTTTATAAATAAATGAGTTTAGACCCAGATTCAGTCTTGTTAGGGGATTAGTGCTGGGACTTCCTGAGGGTCTGTGAACATGTCTTGGAGTAAGACCTATGTTAGTGTTGGGAATAAACGTGTGGTTAGCATATGGTTTTTGACACGCGATACGATATTTTCATTACATCAGCTGCATGATTGGTGCAGGAAGTGACGGGACAACGGAGCTTTGGATTGTCACTGTGAAGCAACTGGAGTCATGATATGGAACTTTACACAATGCTGCAGGATAGCACTGTAATTGACAAGCCAATGGGGTTTGAACTTTTTTTTCAAGGAGCAAGGACTGACCAATATGGCAGTGATAAGAAAAAAAAACATGCAAAAAACATGGGACTTCCTGAGGGTCAGGACAACAGGACAGTAGTACACAGTAAAACATTTACACATTCCAAAATTAGACAATGAAAAGCCTATGAGTTAATTTCATCAGTAATGGAGACAAGTGTCTGAAGTTTGCAAGATTTTTGGAGATTGTTCCAGGAAGAGGCAGCAGATACATGAACGACCTCTTCCCAAACTCAGGGTGAGTTCTGGGAATAGAAGCACTTAAAAAGTCCAGTATGATGGCATGACTTTTGCATCACTGCTTTATAAATGAAGTTGTGGCAGTGGAGAAGTCTCCAGCAGACAGGGACAGCCAGACTACTTTAACATACAGAGTACAGTGATGATGAGTGATGAGTGATGAACAGGTAATGTGTCTTAAAGGACAATGGCAGGTAGCATCCAGTATATTCAGTGAGGTGGAACAGGCATTCATGTACAAGACATAACACCATAATCTAATAAAGGTATAAATGTAGCCCCAAAAGCCTCTTTTTAGATAAAAATATAAAACAAGATTTATGTCTGAAACAGAAGCCCAGTCTCACCCTCAGTTTCTTTGCCAAGTTCTCAATATAAATAAAGACTCAATAAAGACAAATTCTCACCAAGGATGATACCTAGGTATTTAAAAGCAGAACCAATCTTGATAGTGGTACCTTGCTATGTATATATATTAGGAAAAGATGATTAGTCTCTGGATTTAAAAAAAAAAAATCATCATATATGCATTAAGCACCAGTCTCAAAAACAACAGTTGGATTTCAATTTCTTTAAAAACAGCTTGTACGTGATTTACAGCAGTCAGCACAGTGTTTCCAAAACAGTATACAACAGTATCATCAGCATAAAATCAGAAATTTGCATTTTGAACATTTTCCCCTAAATCATTAATATAAATAACAAGGGACCTAAGATAGCACCCCCTTGTGGACAGCCAAGGTATCAGAAGAACAACCATCAAATTTAACACATTGAGTCCTATCTGAAAGATAGTTAGAACACCAACCAATTCCAGAATTAGACAGTCCTATATAATCTGGGACTGCTGTTTTTTTAGGATCTAGTTTTGTCAGAGCTTCATGCACTTCAGCCATGGTGAATGGTCTTAAGTTAAATTCACTATTTAACGATGGATCAGCAACAGCAGGTGGAGCCGGGGCAGAGGAGGAAGAAGTGATAACGTTTGAGTTTGACCGGCGTCCTCCTACCATCGGAGCAAACTCACCACCAGATGGTGATCAGATAACAGCTCCGTCCCTCTCTTCACCTGAGTGTCAAAGACATGTGACACAACCACAAAGTCTATCATCAAACTGCGGCTAAAGGCGTCCTGGTGCCAAGTGTACACACTTATGTCTGAACATGGTGTTCATTATGGACAACCCATGATGAGCATAGAAGTCCTGTGACAGAACGCCACTTGGATTCATGTAATTGTCATTGTTCATGTGATTCTTGTCATTGCGCATTGTGTCCCTAATTATGATAATTAAGTACATAGTAAAAAACTCCTTTAAATAACATTGAAATTTAATTAATTCTGTGAGAAATTAACTTTAAAAAAAATTGGTAAAATGGGGTAATCTTGGGATTACTGTTGAACCATTCCAACCAGACCACGGTTCCTAGACCATGAGTTTTAACATCATAAACACTGACTGGCCTTCATTTGAGTGCAGGATCAGCAGTTCAGTGTATTAGACTATGAGAAATGTAGCAGCAAACAAGACAAACCAGAATGTATTTAAATGTATGTAAACATGATGACCCAGCACTGACCAAGATTAGAAATGACAATTTTTTAAGAAAGAAGTGGGAAGTGGCTTTAATGAAGGAGGGTTTGAAAGCAAGTGACCACTCAAAATCTTCATCATGAAGCTATACAATCACTTTTCAGTTTCCCAGTTCACCTACAAAAAGCAGGTGCATCGCCATTAGGCTATTACCATCCATACATTTACAATAGGTTTGTATTGTATTGAATTGTTAAAAAATTTGACGCAGACCCCTATGACGTAGGCTGACATCACCAACAAAAAATGGTCTGCTGGAGCCAATCCCAGCACATTACAGATGAGAGTCAGGGATACACCCCAGATGGTCGCCAGCCTATCGTAGGGCTGCTTGACATCAATGAGCTCCAAACATACATGCTCCATCCTGATTGTCTGAAGTTTTTTTTTTTTTTTTTTTTTAATACTGGAGGACCAGTATAAAAAAAAAGTCTGGTACAAGGAAAAATAAAAAAAAAAAAAAAAGGAAAAATCGAAAGAAAAAAACAAGGCGGTCGCTTTAACATTTGCAATAAAAGCATTTGCTCTTTAATATTAATGAGTTCCAAACACACACCGTGCATCTCAGTACAAGAACAAAAAAACAGGCAAAAGAAAAACAGGTCAGGTACATTCAATCTGGAGTTATTTTGCCTTTTTTTTTGTTTTGTACCTTGCGTACAGTTGCTACTGTGAAGAGGTTAGCATTGATTCATCACACCAACACGTTCCCTCTAGAACTTCAAATGCACAAGGTCTGCATCACGTCGACGGTACGTAGCAGAAGTAGAAACTAGATTTTAGCTGATTCTCATCGGTGTGGAGACGGCAAAGCTGCTTCTTTTAGCTGCTTCTGTTAGACCACAAATGCATGCATGTAAACACATTTGGATGACTTTTTCTCCAAATCACAGTTCAGTGTTTTAAAATGGTAAAGAAAAAAAGAAAAAAAAAATCACATTTGTTTACCATTGTTTTGGGAAATTTGATTGAATAAATGATTAATAAATAATAAAATACTTTTTAAGGCACCATCATTTTCGTAGCTTAAGTCATAACATATACAGTCACACCAGATTGTCAAAACAATGCGATTTACTGCTTTTTATAAGAAAATACAATTAAAATGATGCAAATTTGAGTTAAGCCTTTTGGTCCTGCCCTCCAGAATAATTTCACAATTTCACAATATTAGGCGGGCAGTTTCTGGGTTTTATTCTAGAAGCTTCTTCCATTACGTTCCATCTGTAAAACAAAATGGAATTTGGTCGGACCTGAAAAACACCCCCAGCCCTGACCATCTGAGATGAGCTGTGACTGGCTGAAATCTTCAGGGCCGGACTATTCATAGGAGTATTTAGCTGTCAGACCAATTTAATTATGTTATAGAATTGGATATAATATTATTACAGTATTTCAGCACTTTATTACACACACAGTAGCATATTTGTCGCTTATGTCACCTTGTCTGTTGTATTGCAATTTCAGTGGTCTGGGCCTGGGTTTTTAAGAGTTGAAAGCCAAATTTATGCAGTTAAACATATAAATACTAAAAGTAAATAAAGTAATAGTAAACACTAGTAATATTGTCCATGATTGAACTGAATTGAACATGGCCTGAGGTACAGAATGCTGGAGTCAACTCCCACTGTTGATACCACACACACAGTCAATGTGTAGTTTCTGTGTGTGTAGATTCCTTAGGTCATTGTAACATGATCGGTTTGTGTTTGGAGAGAACACACACACACACACACACACACACACACACACACACACACACACACACACACACACACACACACACACACACACACACACACACACACACACACACACACACACACACACACACACACACACACACACACACACACACACACACACACACACACACACACACACACACACACACACACACACACACACACACACACACACACACACACACACACACACACACACACACACACACACACACACACACACACACACACACACACACACACACACACACACACACACACACACACACACACACACACACCTTATTAGGTGGAAATATCTTGAATTGTTTTATTCCATTAGCAGATAATGTTGCTTTTTTTGGATTGTGGTCAACATTATAATGAAAAGTCCAATAATTTAATCTTGTTTTCTTCAAACAAGATTAAATCAACCAAATTCAAGAAAAAAGCGATCTGCCAATGGAATCAGATAAATTAAGATATTTCTACTGAGTCTTGGACTAATTGTACCAAAAACAAGATATTTTCACTTGCTTCAGTGTGTCTCATGCCTCTATTCTCACACACATGTGTATTTTCTTTTCTCCAGCATGCACTCTTGAGTCTCTTTGTTGATAATTGTCTCTAAGTTTCCTCACTGTGTGTTTCAGTCTGTTTTCAGGTGAACAGTCACATCAAACATGAGTTTAAGACAATGTTGTTTCAAGAGACATATTCTCAAAATACTATGAGTCAAAATGAGTCAAAGGCAAGGTTCACACTGCGGCCTGAAGTAACCTAAGTCCAATTTTTTCACCCCAACAATAAATATCTGATCTTTTGACATCCGACTTCAGTGTCAACAGCCAGGTGGCGTTCATCTGACCTAAACGTTATCAACAATTGACAAACGTCACTATTCTGAGCTGAAGTAGGTGGAAGTGGGAAGAAAGCAACAACCATGGCCTAAAACCTTTCTCTTTTCTTACTTAATCTCCCCCTTAAAATAAATATGTGGTACATGTACAGCTGTAAACAGATATTTGAAACTTTAATATATAGTAGTGTTCAGTATAATAGCAGTGTGAAAAAAACATTAAAAACATGAGTAAAGCCAAAGTCCTTATAATAATTTTTATGTCCATGCATTGGAAACACTGCATTTTATATCCTGAATCAAAATGCGAAGAAAAATGTGTCACATTTTTAATTACTTTATAGAAAATGAAGAAAAATTCGGCTGTTCAAAAGAATAGCAGTGTCTGCAGTTTTCTTTACAAACTTTAATATTTACTCTATGAACTGAAAAATCTTCAGGATTTATCATTCCTGTGAATCACTACAGTAGCTAGTATTTAGCTGACAATGGTTTCTGAGACCTGCTTCACATCTGTGTTGCATGGACTCAAACAACTTCTGGTTCCTATGAACAGATATTTTAGACTCATAATTCCTCTGAATTTTGCCTCAGAAACATCTTTTCTGATGTCAGCCCACAAGCTTTTAATGGATTGAGTTGGCCACTCCAGAACTGATGCAAGATGCTGCTGGTTTACTGGTGTGTTTGGGTTCATTGTCCTGTTGAAATTCACATTTCAAGGGCATTTCCTCTTCAGCATGAGGCAACATGACCTCTACAAACATTTAGACATAGACAAACAGATCTCCTGGGTGGTATCTGTGTGTGTTATTCTCAAGCTCGGGTCCTCTGGGAGTTTGATGGTTCTTCAGTATCTTAGCTGTTCCTAGGACTGATTCTTCTGGACTGAGGCTTCAGATGTTGTTCCTGTGATCTGTTGGAACTCTCCCCCCCACCAAGTGCTCCTACTACTACTACTACTCCTACTACTCACACGCGCCTTGATCGTCCACATCTGTTCCAGCTGTTCTTTCAACCCTACTTTTCAATTCTTTTTTGTTCGTTCGTTCTGATGTTGACAGCAGCTGGTATCACCACATTTATTACCACTGCCTTCTTCTGCATTTTGTCCACCACCACTATATCTGGTTGGTTAGTCAGGATCTGTTTGTCAGTCTGGAAGCTGAAGTTCCACAGAACCTTGGTGCTTCTGTTCTCAGCCACCTTCTGTGGCACAGCCCATTGGGGTGGGGACTTCTACAGATGTTCCTGTACACTATTCCAGCTGCCTGGTTGTGCCTGTCAATGTATGCTGACACGGCTAGCAATTTACACCCTGGCACTATGTGCCTTGTCTAATTGTCCTTATATTAATTGAGATTGTGTGTGAATATACAGTATATACGCACGCGCGCTATTAAGGCTGTGACATTAGACACTTAGTTCAAAAGGGGTGAGGTCATCAATTTTTGGGAAAAACACGTGTGAATCAGGTGGCCCCTATTTAAGGATGAACATGCATGTTGAACATTCATTTCTCTTTGAAAGCCTGAGGAAAATGGGTCATTCCAGATATTGTTCAGAAGAACAGAGTACTTTGATTAAAAAGTTGATTGGAGAGGGGAAAACCTATAAAGAGGTGCAAAAAAACTATAGGCCATTCTGCTAAAATGATCCAACGCCTTAAAATGGAGAAAAAAAACAGAGACGTGTCAGAAAACTGAAGACAACCATCAGAATGGATGGAAGAACAACCAGAAAGCCAAAGAGGATGATCAAAGACAGTCTGGAGTTACCTGTAAGTGCTGTGACAGTTAGAAGACGTCTTTGTGAAGCTAATCTATTTACAAGAATCCCATGCAAAGTCCTTATATTAAAAAAGGCATGAGCACAAGAGGTTCCAATTTGCCAAAGAACACATCATCTGCCTTAAAGAGAAATAGAGGAATATTTTGTGGACTGATGAGAGTAAAATTGTTCTTTTTGTGGCCAAGAGCTTTGTGAGATGACCCCCAAACTCAGAATTCAAGCCACAGTTCACTTTAAAGACAGTGAAGCTGCGCTGCAGCATCATGATATTCTTATTTATTTCTATGGTGTCAGGCCTTTTTTATAAAATACCAGGGATCATAGATTAGTTTGCATATATCAAAATACTTGAAGAGGTCATGTTGCATTATGCTGAAGAGAAAATGCCCTTGAAATGTGAGTTTCAACAGGACAATGACCCCAAACACACCAGTAAACCAGCAGCATCTTGGTTCCACACCAATAAAATGAATGTTACGAAGAAGTCAGTCCAATTCCTGGACCTTAATCTATTCGAAACCAGGGGGGTGACAAAATCATCATCAAAAATGCTGTTTCTGAAGCAAAACCAAGAAAGGCAAATGGATTGTGGAATGTTAATAATAATCATCATAATAATACATTAGTTTTATATAGCACTTTTACTCAAGGACGCTTTAAAAAGATAATATATGCAACGAAAAATAGACATACAAGGTAGAGGATTCAAAAGAAAGTGGGACAGCAGCAGGAGACAACAATGGAGAGAGGGTAGGGGAATACTAGAAGAAAACATCAGGCGATGTATGTGATTTTAAAGAGATGGGTTTTGAGATATGCTTTGAAGGAAAGCAGAAAGTCAGAGTTCCGGACGGAAGGGGGGAGGGAGTTCCAGAGGGTGGGAGCGGCGATGGCGAAGGCCCTGACCCTCAGGGTGCGGTGCTTGGACTTGCTGATGGGGGTGTGAGGAGGTTGGCATCAGAGGAGCACAATCAGAGGGTCGGGAAGTGGTGGTGGAGGAGATCTGTGAGGTATGGTGGTGCCAGGAGGGCCTTGTAGGTGATGAGGAGGATTTTGAAGTTGATACGCTGAGTGAGGGAAGTCAGTGAAGTGATGTCTTCTCTGGAGGGGCAGCAGAGTTTTGTACATATTGTAATTTTTGAAGGACAGTGGAGGGACAGGATGTTATTGCAGTAGTCAAGTCTGGTGGTGTTGAAGGCATGGATTAGTGTTTCAGGAGCAGAGGTGGAAGGAGGATGTCTTGATAATGTGGTTAATATGAGACTTAAGGTACGTTCAGGGTCCATGTAGATGCCGATGTTTTTGACAAGAGGGAGTGACAGAGTGACCATTGATGCAAAGTGAACAATTTTAGGAGGTAGGGAGCATGCTTTTGGGACCAAAAATAATTATTTCAGTTTTATTGCTGTTGAGTTTGAGGAAGTTGTGATTCAAACAGGATTTTGTCAGTGAGGCAGTTGGTGAGGGTGAAGAGGAGTGATGGAGTGTTGATTCTGGTGGTGATATAGAGCTGGGTATTGTCGGCCAAGCAGTGGAAGTAAAGTCCATGGTGGTGGATGATGTGACCAAGTGGGAGCATATACAGAATGTTGTTAAAATCTTGGAGTGGAATAACAGCTGAAAGGTGCAACAAGATGGTTGAATCCATGCTGCACAGATGTGAAGCAGTTAAAAAAAAAAAAAAAAAAAAACTGTGGTCATACAACTAAATATTAATTTAGTGATCGACAGAATTGCTAAATTCTAAAAACAAAAAGGTTTGTACAAAATCAGTGATTTTGTAAAATCTGAGGCAAACACTGCTATTTTTCTGAACACACCCCTTTCAACTAAATGCCCAAATGCGCAGCTTTAAGAGCATGATATGAATGCTGGGTCTCGGTTTTCTGAGAATCTACTGCCCCTTCCAGTAAATTGTTCACCATGTAGCATCAACAAATATAAAAAGCTGGATTAATCTGGTTAGTCACATTGGACTGATACTATCTGAACACTACTATAAATAAGTAGAAATAGAAATAGTGTAAAGCTGTGAAATAATTGGAGGTAGACTTTATCTTTTGAGTTTTATGTAACTCTAGTACATACTGATAAACAGGGGGTTCAGGGGGGTTTATTTGATAGTGGTGCCTCAGGTAGTTCTGTGAAACAAACCATCTGGAGGCATTGGCTTAGACGTTTCTATGCAGATATTGATTGAAATAATTGATAGTTTAACGAGAGCAGGTGTTTTTAACCTTGGGGTCTCACATGGAAAAAAAAAATGCAAATAAAATGTGCACTAACCTCATCCTGGTTATACTGCCTCCGTCCACAGTAATGTTCATGAAATAGCTTAAACAAATTAACTGAAATTATTTCTTACACACACACACACACACACACACACACACACACACACACACACACACACACACACACACACACACACACACACACACACTATTAGGTGGAAATATCTTGAATTGTTTTATTCCATTAGCAGATAATGTTGCTTTTTTGGATTGTGGTCAACATTATAATGAAAAGTCCAATAATTTAATCTTGTTTTCTTCAAACAAGATTAAATCAACCAAATTCAAGAAAAAAGCGATCTGCCAATGGAATCAGATAAATTAAGATATTTCTACTGAGACAAATTAAATGAAATTATTTTACACACACACATACACACACTTTCTTTATCCAAGAGCAACTTTATTATAAATGTTAAGGGCAAAATATGTGGCAGCACAACATGGCAAAGAAAGGCACGTCCACTGTTTCCACAACGGCCTAAATGTGATTCAAACCTGTCATCAAGCTGAAACATGCTCCATACAAAACAAAGTAAACCAATAGACAACATGAACGGGCATATTTTCTCCAAATATATTACAGCTTTTAGTTTTATATATAAAAAAGAAATTATACAAGATAAAGAAAACTAAATTCACTTTTTAAATCCAAATTCAATGTACTTTAGTCATACTGCTGTTCACACACGTCCTCTTCAACAGAACTGAAAGACAAGCAGAAAGATAAAGATTTGAGCTTTTCAAACAGTCACAAATCATATATTAGATATGAATATGATTTGTGTTCAAATAATTAGTAAAATGGGGGGAAAATGTGGCAACATGACAGCAGAAATGTCTGTTCAACAGAACTAAAACTCCTGAGGTGATGGTAGAAATGTCCAGTTATTAGCCTTAGATCAGTTATAACACATTTAAATATTGTATTTAACTGTAGTTTGTATATATTTATTTATTAATTACCAACATGTCAGATCCTCCCAACATGTTCTAGAGTCTCTGCACAAAATTAACTCTGCTGATACAACAAAAGCCAAAACAAAAACACCAGCTTCTCAAATTAGTGGCTTCAGTGACTTTGACCTAGAGAAGCAGGAGCTAAATAAGGGAATGGGGGGGGAGGGGGAAACAAGGTGGGAAGGAGGGAACAACAACACTGAAAGGAAGACAACAATAAAGACGAGGAGAGGGATCTGGAGTCTCTGCTGCCACCTGCTGCGCAAGCTCAGACTGACACACAAGGAGAAAATGTCCTGAATCTTTACTAAATCCTCTATTGCATAGTAATGCAATATGGCAACAATTACTTTATTTTCATTCTTCAAAAAAGTTGTGATGTTAAATCTATGTTTTTATAGATAACTGTGAAAAGGGGGCTTTTATTTTGAAGGACATACAAAATATGAGGTCAGATGAGCAGAATATCCTTTTTGCTCATGGACATTTGACATGTGGGACGTCATTTTCTCACAACCAATGGTTGTCTTTTAATTAGAATTTCGGAAAAGGTTTTTTCTTTTTTTTTTAATATGCTACAATAGATGTTTTCCCATATGTCAACAAGATGCAAAATTCCTAGATCGTACAACCTAATGGAGTTACTAACTATCATAGACAAGTTTTTATTTCAGTTGCAGGGAGCAGCTTTGGCACGCACTGCGCGCACACACACGCGCACACACACACACACAAATTGTATATCCTAAATCTAAATGTGAAGAAGACTGTCACTTTTTTAATGACTTTACAGAAAATGAAGAAAAAATGTGACCTGCTCCATCAAAATGAGTCACTTTGACCCAGAAACATATTTTGAGTCTGAAAGAGGAGAATCTCAGCTTCGAGGAGATACCAACATTATCTTTCTAGTCCAAATTTTCTCTGAGATCTGATTCAAAGTTTGACTGTCAGCAAACATACATTTTGAGAAAAAAGGCTTTAAAGATAATAATTAATTTTCACATGTTTTTAATTTGATTAAACACATTTATTATGACTCAAGTCACATTGAATATAATTTTTTTGGTCAAAAGTAATTATCCACATATAGCCAACACATGCATGTGCCCCCCCCCCCCCCACACACACACACAGTGTGTGCATTACAGTCGAATATTGTATTAAAAAATATATAAACATTGATAGACAGTAGGCCTACTGTCCATCAAGGAAGTAGTTACACAGTCCTCTGGTGCTGAAGATCTATCTGCTGCTGTCTCCATGTCAGCTGAGGTTCACAACTAGAACCAGATTTCACCTACAAAATGAAATAAAATTTGAAATCATCTCATCACAAGACAATACACAATATACAGTATGCTGCATATATGTTACACACACTCAACACACAAAAAGGTCTATAGGGCTTAAAATGTACAAAGGAAACAAAAGCAAAGGTAAGTAATAAAAAATGCAAAACCATAATTATTATCCATGACACACACACCTAGCCTACCTTACACACACACACACACACACACACACACACACACACACACACACACACACGCACACGCACACGCACACGCACACGCACACACACACGGTCTTCACATGCATAAAAACAAGGATTTTGTAGATAAACTAAACACTAACCGTTAGTCTCCTCTTTACTTTGGTCTCGTTTTGTTTCCTCTGGTGTTTAAAGCTGTAACTCGCGTCACAGTCTTCACTTCTTAATGTTACTCCCTGGTGATTTTCTCAGTTTCTTCAACACTGTCTTCGTTCAGACAGTAACCACAGACAGTAGATGTTAGAATCAGATCAGCCATGAGTGGAATATCTTCCTCTTCCCTTTCTTCCATCTCACTTTCACCGGCATTTTCGCTGCTTCTGTCAGTCCGAGTTTTTTCCCAGTCTGACTCAGAGGATCTGCTGTCAGCCTCCGCTCCTCCCGGTACCGTCAAATAATCCAAAATCAACTCTGTCTATAGTTGTCATCTAACACATCCAACTGGAATTAAATAAAGGTCTGAGCGATCTTCTCCCTACATGATTCCATTTCATCAGCAGCTGATCCTCCATCAGTCTCCTTTCACTCTGTTGTTTAAACTTTTCAGCTGCAGGAAAACTTTAAAATTAAACTTATCGTTTGATTTTATTGAAGCTGAAACTTTATTCAAAACCCCAAAACTCTTTAATGTAAAATTATATTTTTACTTTTTTTTTTTTTTTTTTTTGAAGTGACTCATTTTGATAGAGCGTGGTTTTGCCTCAGAAACAGCATTTTTGACATCACCCAACAATTATTCAATAGGATTAAGGTCCAGGGATTGGGTTGGCCACTCCACAACTTCAATTTGTTGGTCTGGAACCAAGATGCTGGTGAGTTTCAACAAGACAAAGACCCCAAACACACCAGTAAACCAGCAGCATCTTGGTTCCAGACCAATAAAATAAATAGTTATCGAGTGGCAAATCCAATCCCTGGATCTTAATCCCATTAAAACCTTGTGGGCTGACATCGGAAAAGCTGTTTCTGAGGCAAAACCAAGAAATTCAGAGGAATTATGAGGCTGAAACACCTGTTCATAGGAACCAGAGGTTGGTCGACTCCATGCAGCACAGATATGACGCAGGTCTCAGAAACCTTGGTCATCACAACTAAATATTACTGTATTGATTCACAGGAATGATAAATGCTGAAGATTTTTCAGTATATACACTAAATATTCATATTATAACAATATTCATATTTCTTCATTCAAAAATGTACACATCTTTCTTCACATTTTGATTAGATTTAGGATATAAAATGCAGTGTTCACAATGCACCAAAATAATTTTAAGGATTTGGGCTTTACTCACATTTAAACACACTGCTACTATATTTAACACTAACTGTAAGTGACTGTTTTATTAGGTGATTAAGGTAATTTGTTTATTGTTTATTCATCTTTCTGTTTGGCTAAAATCCATTGGCTGTTAATTAATTGTAATCATATTGTTTATTTACCTTCCATCGGTTGCCACAGCTGTTACACAACACAAAGGTGGTCATGGGTTCATCAGCACTGCGAGTTTGGACCTAAACACACACACACACACAAATATAAACAACAGCAACCCAGTGAAGCGTGCAGCTCAGACCCAGGTCTCTCAGCACCTCCTCACCTGTGTGTAGGAGCAGCTCTTCCCGTGACACTTGCTGCAGATGAACATGTCCGTCTCTGTTCCTCCCACCTTGGACAGCTGATGCTCTCTGATGGACTCTTTGGTCAGAGCCTCCCTCATCAGCTTCATCTCAGCACTCGCCATCTCCTACACACACACACACACTTATCTGACACTGTAGGTAATACCTACACTCAGAGGACCACCGTTTCTAAATGAGAGAAATAGTTTTAACTTCAAAAAATCTTTCAGGCCAATGTCCCCAGTAAGATTGGTAAACGAACACACATGCAGAAGTGAGGTACCAGACGGACTGACCTCAGCGGTCATGCTGGCAATTCGTTGAGGCGAGATGTTTCCACACAGGACGTTCCTCCGCAGGTCTGGGTTCTTCTGGTCCTTCAGGTTGGAGATGCGGCTCCGGAGACGACTTTTATATTTCTGATCCGTCGACTTAAACTCCTGGAAGATCTGTGAGCGTCACCAGCAGTCAAGGCTCAAAACACGTTCAAAGGCTTTTAAAAGTTGGAGTTCTGACATTTAAGCTTCTCTGTGTAGAACAAATCGGTTCAGGATTTGTGACATCACAACTAGTCAGGAGCAATCTGTGGTCTAGTATTTAGTTTACAAAAGTGCAGTTAAAGATTCCAAAAGATTTTAACAGATTCAGATTTTTAATGAGGAAGATGTTACTTCATCAGGTCTCTATAAACGTGTGTTCATGTTGGTTTCTTGTTATTTAAAAGTCCATTTGTATCTTTTTTTTTTTTTTTTTTTAAACAAAAATCACAATTTCATGTGAGTTTTAGTCAATTAACCTGCAGCTCTAGAAATATTTTATATATTATATATATTGTGTATATCTGAAGAAAGTTTAGAGGCTCCAGGAAGAAAAACCACAAAAAATCCACAAGAAATTTTAAAAACTAGATGAAAGATTGAAAAAAATATTTGAATTAAGTTAGACTCTGAATCCCGTTTGTGTGATTAAAGTTCCAGAGTGAAGTGATGATGACATGAAAGGATGAAAGGATATGATCCTCGATTTGTGCTGCAAGGTGCTCACAGTCAACTCCAATGGTCTTATGATCATCTACACACACACACAAACACACACACACATATATATTAATCACAAGCTCATTAATCACAAGCTCAAAGTAATCTTATCTTTGTTCATTAAGCAGTTAGCTCAGCTACAGATATCGGTGAGATCGGAAAGGGAAAGACTGACAGATTTTGTAATTATTTGATTGGTTTTATGTCATGCTGATTGATCGATTTGTCCTTATTTGAAGAGTTTATGGGTTTATCTGTCTGAAAGATACTGGAACTTGCTTCAATCCAGAACAATTCTACTAAAATAAACATCTGAGATGTGTCAATCTCACCGTCAGTCCGCAGCGCTGCCACCAGCAGCTCTCGACACTTGTTGCGGACGCTGTCTGCGGTGACGGGGGCGGGGGGGAAGGAGGTGACCAGAGGAGGGAGGGAGGGGGTGGAGGGGGAGGTGGGGGAGGGGGAGGGTTCCTCAGACTTATTTCTGCTGAGGAAGACAAGTGATGAAGAGCAGGGGCGAGTCATCAGAAAACATCATTTGGGATTATCTTCCACTGTGAAATAAGGAGATTTTCCATTCGATGAGTTTCAGGCCTCGTCCACACCAACACAGGTATTTTTGAAACTGAACTTCTATGGCCCCCAGTTAAAAACAAATCCATACCACTGGCGAGATAAAAAATAATATCTCCATCCACATGAAACCAAAAAAATCCAAACCAAAAAATTAGGAACCCCATTCGACATTTTTTCATCCTGGTACCTGGACACATAGATTAACTGGAGAAAAAAACTCGTCTATGTGGCTTGTTAACTTGAAGAGGTATACCACATTCTTTTTGTAGGTTTTTCCAGGTTTGGATATAGGGGGAGGTGTAGTAAAAGGGTTAAAAATAAACTCCATGGGACATTTTTTCAACCTGTTACCTGTCAGAATCTTACAACAGACACTTCAAAGACTAAGAAAAAAAAATCCACTATGTGGTCGTTGAGCCCTGTTTTCATCTAGACTAAATGTGATGCACATGTCAAAGCAGCAGGTGGCGATATCACTCCTAACAGGAAGGACATTTTGGCCAATTACAAAGCGAGAGTGCTCAACAAGTCTCCATAGATACAACTTCCTGTTTACCATCACAGGGTGTGATGTTCCGAGTGTGAACAGGGTGTGAACAATTTCGACAAGAAATTGCAGTAAAAGTCATAATTTGTTGCACAAGTTATGTCTATAAAGACAAGAAATGAGACCATGATGGTAATAATATTCTGTAAAATAAACAGAATTACGAACGGCGTTATTTTTTTCAGTAACGGGTAATATGACTTTTTCTATTGTTACAACGTCATTATGGTTACCCATGGGCTGAGGGAGGGGGGTGGTACAAACACGGCATCAGGCACCTGGAAACAGGTCAGAGTCAGAGGAGGGTAATGCAGCGACTTACCCAAGAAAAGGGAGAATTTAAGAGGATATGTGAGGTTACATTTTTTACAAAATGCATATGTAATCTTTTCTTTAAAATGAAATTTGAAAGGCTGAGTGTAGATTTAAAATGTTTTTCCCATGGCCCATGGACACACATGGGTGGGTATATATATATATATATATATATATATATATATATATATATATATATATATAATGATTTATGATTTTGAGCATAGCACCTAAACATTGGTTTTGGCAGACGGTGTTGTATGCTAGCTGCTGCTGTACCTGTCTCAGTGTGTAGTTGCTAGCTAGTAGTCAATAGTTTTATATTGTGTTAATTTATCATTAACATGGCTCGTAACAGAAATATAAACAGAGTCTTGGTTTCAGAAGTAACCGTGTTAACTGGAGACTTTCAGCCAAACCTCCATGGTTGTCATGGAGACAGCAGATGTTGAAAAGCCTTAAATTATTTTAACTTATTTTTTCTTTCCAAATATGAAAGTAAAAAGCTATCACAAAAACAGCTCCAAAACCCTAAATTGTGAACTTATAAATATATTTTTGATTAATTTTGATGTTTTCTACCATATTTGTCAAAAGTAGTGGTTTAAGGGAGGTTCTAACTTCAACTATCCTCTGTAAGTTATGAGCTAGCTGTTTTAGCTGCTTCTTTATTCCTCATGCTAACACATGCTACTGTGGCAGTAGCAAACACCAAAACAAAGAGGTTCATTGTGTATTCTTCATAGTTTGACTAGTTTCTGTTTTCTTTTATCACAGAACATATTGCCTTTACTAGATGCTGCTTTTACCATTGGTTGTGTTTAGGCTTGTCCCGATCCAAATCCAAAAATATGCGTATCGGTATCGGCGCAGCGGCACGGAAAAAAATCCGATCCGTTAAAAAAAATCCGGGTTTTCCAGCGCACCTATTCAGATAATCCATTCCAGTTTTTTTGCTGTGGTTTCGCTAAAATCCGGTCCGCATTTTCCAGCACACCAACATTAGCGTCTCCCAGTTTACCTGAGGCATGCCTACATCAGCGGTTCCCAAACCTTTTTAGCTGCGCACCTCCATCTATATCCCTACCTGGTTGACGCACCCCCTATTTCCCACACCTTCCAAAAAACACAACTAAATGTCTTAAGGCAGCATGTTTAATTCTGCTCAACTAGAACACAGAAGAATCACCAGGAGAGTCACCAGGAGTGAAAGTGGTTAAAAACTCTTGCTGGAACTCAGTCCGTGTAAAATAATGTGGCGCGCACCGCTCGCGATTTTTTACGGTTTTTAATCGGTTTCGGGCAATTTTAGCACAGTTACGGATGCATGTCACTTAGTCAGGCATGCATATATGAAAAAAAACAGATCATCAATATCTGTCAAAGATTTATTAACAAAAATATCAGTTGACAGTGAGTGATACTCCCCAGACTCTGCCTGCCCCTCCACCTGCTTCTCATCATCCTCTGATTCTTCTGTCATTTTGCGAACTTGTTTCTTCAGCTTCCGGCTGAGCTCTTTCACATTTTCTATTAAAATGTCGTATATTCTGCGCTGCATTGTGCATGAGAGTAAAGACGTGTTTTGAACCAATCAGAATTGTCAATGCTGATAACGTGACCACGTGTCCATCGGCCAACCAGAAAAACATTTGTTCAGTTCGGCTCGCCTCGCGTTGCATAGCAACAAGAGACACGCTCAGACTTGTCGCTCCGTGGCAAACGGCACAGACAGACACCGAAACAGCGTAGATTACACTGAAACGAGCACACTGGAATTGTTCCAGCACTCGGATAATGTAACTAATGTGACTTTAGTACATCGTTTTCTTTATTTAACATGGAAGTTTGACGTTTTTACGGAACGCATTTCCGCAAATCTGTGCAAATGTGAGCGCGACTCCAGTGACTGGACTCGACTGTGTGACGCACCAAAAAAAAAAAATAATAAAAAAGTGTTAAACCAGCATGTCTAAACAGAGAGAAGATGTACAACAGGATGTTGAATATCCATTCAATGTGACAAACAAAACGTTTATTTAGACGTCTTTATTCTGTCAGAAAATCCCACTTTGAAAAAACACTCCAGACCGCCATTACATTTTTTAGCTTGTGCACGAGTGCTTGGCGGCCACCAGTATCGGTATCGGCTCGGAAGGGCAAACACAATATCAGTATCAGATCGGAAGTGCAAAAAGCTGGATCGGGACATCCCTAGTTGTGTTATCTAACACAACCAATGGTAAAACCACACACACATACACAACTCTGTCTACTAGTTCACCCCAAGGACAAGATTGATTAACACAATGTAATGTGAAATATGACATAAAACAATAAATATAGTTTTATCACACAAACATAAGGGATGTGAAAAAGGAGACTGCACAAACAAGAAGCGCAGCAGGAAAATGTATTTTGCTTTTGTTTCCTTTGTACATTTTAAGCCCTATAGACCTTTTTGTGTGAGCATACACTCACCGGCCACTTTATTAGGTACACCATGCTAGTAACGGGTTGGACCCCCCTTTACCTTCAGAACTGCCTCAATTCTTCGTGGCATAGATTCAACAAGGTGCTGGAAGCATTCCTCAGAGAGTTTGGTCCATATTGACATGATGGCATCACACAGTTGGTGCAGATTTGTCGGCTGCACATCCATGATGCGAATCTCCCGTTCCACCACATCCCAACGATGCAAAATGAACAATTGATGATGGTTGAGAAGTAGGGATGCACATGGTTAACCGTTTAACCGTTAACCAATAACAGTAACTAACCGATAAATACTGTCATACTGTAAAACAGTCAATTTTAATCTACGTAATTCAATGAATGCCCCCAATCATGGGGGCGTGTCGACAGGTGCAACACGTGCCATCACGTACTTTCCATCACAGCCCACTTTACAGTGAAGATGAAGAGAGCAAAAAGGAGTAAAGGAGTTCTGTGTGGGACTATTTCGACTGGAAAGGAGAGGAGGTTGTTTGCAAATGATGCGGTACAGTGGTATACACTCACCGGCCACTTTATTAGGTACACCATGCTAGTAATGGGTTGGACCCCCTTTTGCCTTCAGAACTGCCTCAATTCTTCGTGGCATAGATTCAACAAGGTGCTGGAAGCATTCCTCAGAGAGTTTGGTCCATATTGACATGATGGCATCACACAGTTGGTGCAGATTTGTCAGCTGCACATCCATGATGCGAATCTCCCGTTCCACCACATCCCAAAGATGCTCTATTGGATTGAGATCTGGTGACTGTGGAGGCCATTTGAGTACAGTGAACTCATTGTCATGTTCAAGAAACCAGTCTGAGATGATTCCAGCTTTATGACATGGCGCATTATTGTGGTCATAAAGGGATGGACATGGTCAGCAACAATACTCAGGTAGGCTGTGGCATTGCAACAATGCTCAATTGGTACCAAGGGGCCCAAAGAGTGCCAAGAAAATATTCCCCACACCATTACACCACCACCACCAGCCTGAACCGTTGATACAAGGCAGGATGGATCCATGCTTTCATGTTGTTGACGCCAAATTCTGACCCTACCATCCGAATGTTGCAGCAGAAATCGAGACTCATCAGACCAGGCAACGTTTTTCCAATCTTCTATTGTCCAATTTCGATGAGCTTGTGTAAATTGTAGCCTCAGTTTCCTGTTCTTAGCTGAAAGGAGTGGCAACTGGCGTGGTCTTCTGCTGCTGTAGCCCATCTGCCTCAAAGTTTGACGTACTGTGCATTCAGAGATGCTCTTCTGCCTACCTTGGTTGTAACGGGTGGTTATTTGAGTCACTGTTGCCTTTCTATCAGCTCGAACCAGTCTGGCCATTCTCCTCTGACCTCTGGCATCAACAAGGCATTTCTGCCCACAGAACTGCCGCTCACTGGATATTTTTTCTTTTTCGGACCATTCTCTGTAAACCCTAGAGATGGTTGTGCGTGAAAATCCCAGTAGATCAGCAGTTTCTGAAATACTCAGACCAGCCCTTCTGGCACCAACAACCATGCCACATTCAAAGTCACTCAAATCACCTTTCTTCCCCATACTGATGCTCGGTTTGAACTGCAGGAGATTGTCTTGACCATGTCTACATGCCTAAATGCACTGAGTTGCCGCCATGTGATTGGCTGATTAGAAATTAAGTGGTAACGAGCAGTTGGACAGGTGTACCTAATGAAGTGGCCGGTGAGTGCATATTTTTGAAACCTCTCAGTCAAAACTGCATTCTGCTTTTCCTCCAATCACCATGCATCACCACTACATTCTGCTGTTTCGTCCAGCCCACATTCCATTCACTCCCAGAGACTCTCAGCGTCTATGGGGCAATGCATTGACCAGGAAGTGGTATGGGAATGTACGGACAAGTAATTTATTTGTTTATGATAAGTAGCTGATTCTGAAAGAACTCGTCTTCAAGATGAACATGTTCTAACAGATTTATAGTCAATAACATGTTAACACAGCTGCACAAATTTGGCCATTTATTTTTTGACAGGGCAGGAGAAGTTCAGCTTCCCTTGTAGTCTTAAAGAAATCACCTCTGGCATGCACACACACGATTGTCAATCTGCATGATGATCCATCTTTACTGCTCTCTGTATTCAATATGAATCAAACAAACAAGTATATATAGATATAAAACAAGTATAATGAGCAAACACTATACTCAATATCAAACAAAAAAATATATATATATATATATATATATAAATATACAGATATAAAACAAGTGATAACATAATGTGCTGCCTACCTTAGTGGAGACCTGACACACAGTCAGGGCAGTAGGAGCTGCTTCACTGCTTCAAGAAAAGCTTTTTTAACCACTCATCCCTCCCTGAACAGCTTCATGTGTTTGGCAACAACATGACTGATGTGACATGAAGCATCGTCGCAGCCTGACCCCATGTCTGTGGTCCAGTGAACATCGCTTGGTGAGCTGCAAGCTGGCTTTTGAGGTCCTGCACTTCAATGGAACGTAATGACCTTCTAACAGGAAAATCTTCCACGTACGGATTTAAAACGTTCTAGGTTCCCCTTCTTTCTATAGATACAGATGTACTGCAGAGTAGACATATTAGCTTGTTCTTGGAGTAAACAAAAAACATTCCTCCTCCCATTCTTTGTGAAAATAATGTTTTCCTCAGTCATTTTGACGTTAGCTAGCTACCTTCAGTGCTGTCAACTATCGTTGATGATGGCTGACATCTCATAAGTAGCAAAATGGAAAGGCACACTTAAACGCAAATGATGCGTTTAAATGACTGACAAGAAGTCAGACAGTAGCATATTAATGATACACATCCTAATAATTATTTTTAATGTTGCACCGATCC
The DNA here is from genome assembly GCA_030544235.1 of Lepturacanthus savala. Lineage (NCBI taxonomy): Eukaryota > Metazoa > Chordata > Actinopteri > Scombriformes > Trichiuridae > Lepturacanthus > Lepturacanthus savala. Next base: position 30,541,256 of record CM060480.1, read on the forward strand.
ATCGGCTGCCGATCATGATCGGCCGATATTGCCTAAACATAGCCTGATCGGCGATCGGAAAAACATGCCGATAAAAAAGCCAATCACGTGACGTAAATTATTATTCTCTCTCTCTCTCAGACTGACAGCCGGAGGCGTGGCCTCCTGTTAACAGGTGACACCAGGCCACGCCTCCCTAACATCAGCTGATAAAAGCACATCTGGTGTGACATTTACTGTCCAAACATGTTTGGTAAAAGCAACATGTTCTACACCAGGGGTCTCAAACTCGCGGCCAACGGGCCAAATGCGGCCGGCCGGACGCTAGTTTGAGGCCCCCGCCTTGATATGAAAGATTAATGTTAGTGCGGCCAGCACGAGTTTGGTACGGTGGCCGGGAACCCTCAATGCTCCAAATAAAAGGAAACTCCTCACCGGAAGTGAATTACCGGGGACTATTATTGGCGGTGCACCTGTGTTTTTTTATGTGAGTGAAGAAGAAAAATACGAAGAGGAGGTGTTGTAAAGCAGAAGTAATTAGGGGGTAAATAATTGTTTCTCCAGTAGGTGCCGCTATATGACCATTATGGTCGGCAAGGATGATTGATGAAGAAGACTGGAGGTTCCGCGCATATGCGGGTTGTTCTCCCCGTGACTGAGAAGGATTTATCATTTTTTCTTATCCGGATAAAAAGTGGAAACTTGGCATCTGTGTGTTGTGGTCATTTTCTTTGGCAAGTTACCACATATTTTTTGGAGGAATACAAAGAAGAAACTATTATTTGCCCCCTAATTACTTCTGCTTTACAACACCTCTTCTTCGCTCACATAAAAAAATACTGGTGCACCACCAATAATAGTCCCCGGTAATTCACTTCCGTTGTGTAGTTTTCTTTTATTTGCAGCATGGAGGGTTCCTAGTCACCGTAGTTAGCACTACCTCTGTGCTAAATAGTTAGGTCTGTGTCATTCGAAGGCCGACAGCTTCGGAGCACCCGGACTATACCGGCAACACGACCGTGCCCACGGTGCCCAGCACCAGCCTGAATACACGTGTAAACCACGGACGTAACCAACCTGCCACTGTAGCAGCACCGGGGAAGGCAGCAGTGCTGAATACACGTGTAAAGCATGGATGTAAACAACTCGCCGCTGCTGCCTTCGCCAGAGATAAACAACATGCCGGTGTGGCTGTCACCGGAGCCGGGTGCTCCGAAGCACCAGACCTGACGTTACATGCGCGCAAGAACGGGGAAAATGAGTGCTAAGAGGCTAACATGGAGCTAACACTATTACATACGCACACAAGCGAAGTTTTATGTGTGTGTATCCGTGTTAGCGTTAGCTCCATGCTAGCCACTAGCCTAACTTTTCAAACTTTATCATTTTTTTAACTTACTTAATTAACTTAATATTAAACGGCCACCACAAACACTGTTTCCATGGTTTCTGACCTTCAACCAATCACTAACTGTGCCGTGCTGACATCATACGTTCTTTGTACGTCAGCTGAACACTCAAAAACTGGAACTTCAACACAACAGTGAAACACAGTGGAATATATATATACACACATACACATACACACACACATACACATATATATATATATACACACATATATATATATATATATATATATATAATTGGTGATGAGCACAGACAATTTCAGGAAAAGTGTGGAAAACCTGATGCGGCCCAGCCTCAACCAGACCCTAGCTCCAGCGGCCCCCAGGCAAATTGAGTTTGAGACCCCTGATCTACACGTTTGTGATAGAAGGAAACAGTAACTAGTCAAACAAACTCAGTCAGAAAAGTTGATGAGTGCTGCATCTTAATTCAAGACGCATTCACAGACCCTCAGGAAATCCCAGTACATTTTTAACCTTAAAAAAGTAATGCAATAGTTACTTTCCCTGGTAACTATTTACTTATATAGTGAGTAACTATTACTAATTCAGTTACTTTTGAGAGTAAGTTTGAGTTACAGTTACTTTTTTTATAGAGAATATCTGTCTTATCTCTTTTAGTCTTGTCACATGTATTTTATCAATCTTGTATTATAAATGTGAAACTGTAGCTATATAATTTGCGTGGGCTTATGATTTTTTATATTAATATAAAGATCAAGATAATGAATTTATTTCTTTTGTTTTGATGATGAGTTTGTTGTTTTCCAGGTACAATAAAGAACTAGTCCTGCAGATGGCAGCAATGCAACGTTTTGGATGCCAGCTGATTTAAAACCACAAAGAAGAAGAAGAAACTGTAGTTTTCCTTGCTTGGTTTTCCATGACTGCTGAAACCGGACTTTTAGACAAAGTTTACCCTGGAATCTGGTTACAAAAAATTCTGGTTTCAGTAGCCTGTGACTGTGGCTACATGTGGATGAAAGACTAAAACCATGCAGAGAAACACACAGTTTATAAAATACCTGTGTTGGTGTAGACCATGGATGTATTATAGACCTGGATATGGATCTTCCTCTCAGCAGCTGATTTCTCCCAGTGGCCACTCGTGGTACTGCAACAAAAAGTCCCATGCGACCCAAAAAGCATTTTCTAATAGACAACAATAGTAAAAGAGAAGCCTGTAAAACTGGAATGTTCTTTGTCAGTCAGTCATCTTCTATACCCACTTATTCCTCATTAGGGTCACATGGTCTGCTGGAGCCAATCCCAGCGCATTATGGTGAGAGGCAGGGATACACCCCAGATGGTCGTCAGCCTATCATGTGGCACACACACCATTCACCCACACCCTCACACCTATGGGCAATTTAGAGCCTCGAATTAACCTCAGCATGTTTTTGGATTGTGGGAGGAAACCGGAGTACCTGGAGAAAACTCACGCTGACATGGGGAGAACATGAAACTCCACACAGAAAGGTCCCAGACCCAGGACCAAGAAGGTCTTGTATGGTATTCTAGACTTTTAAGTCATGGATTTTTAGAGGTCTGGAAAAGTCTGTATTTCCAGCGTGACGTCACAGCCCTGTTGTGCTGCGTCTCAGGAGCGTTTTTTTATTTATTTATTTTCCTTTGAGCAGTTTTTAATGTGGTCAGCGAGTGAATTAAATGACTCAAATAAGAGTTGTTGTTTTTTTCTTCCCAACTTACACATTCTTATCACCCTGGGGCATGATGGGAGGCCCCAGAGCATCATGGGAGGTGAGTCTACTGATCAGTCTCTATGGGTCACATAACATTGAATAAACCTGGAAGTCAGGAAATCTGTCAGCTTATGAGCCAGGTGAGAAACTAACATTTAAATGATTGTCAGCCTTTTTTCAGTCCGGTATCCAGTTCTATAATACATCCATGGTTTGGATGGGTCCTCGGTTTAAATCTTTCACGGCGACATCATTGTGCAATATAATGACATCATCACTGTGCGACAGACCCTTTCTCAGTGCTGCAGGAGTCCTTGGAGGTAGATGATGACCTCACAGGAGAGCCCTCCTTCTTCTTCTCCTCAGACCCGTCTGATGTTGAAGATAAAGATCAGCTCTTAAAATGTTTCCCTCAGTTCACACGTGCACGCACACACGACCTACACACGCGCACACACATATGCATGCACATGCGCACACACACAGACACACACACACGCACGCACACACACCCTACCCAGAAGTTTCTTCCAGGACTTGATCAAAGCTTTGGCCAGAGTCTGAACTTCATCTTCTGAGCTCTGTTTCCTCACAGCGTTTACAGACATCCCGACTCTGGTGGTCTGAGGAGACAGATTGTGTAACCATGGCAACAAACCTCAGCAGGTAACCAAGGCAACAAACCAACATTTTTTTTCTAACCTCGACTTTTTCGATTTATACCTGGACTTCTTTCAGTTTTCCTTTAAACAATCTAAAAGGACAATTTAAAAATATTTTCTTTAGCAACATATTAAAAATCAATTATTTCCAAAGTAATCTATATCTACATAAAAAAATGTTCAAGAATGAAATGAATGCTATTATTATTGTTCCTGAAGGAATCTTAACATTAATTTATTATTTTATTTAAAATCTTTTGACAATTTTTTCTCCTGAGGTTTGGTGTCATGTCATATTGTTGTGTGTGAGGTGTGTATAATTTAGATTTGATCTATTATTGTAACATAACTTGCCCATAAAAATATATACAGCTCTGGATAAATAGGAGACCACTGCAAAACTATATATATTTTTTGGATTCTACTACTTATAGCTATGTGTTTGGGCAAAAGGAACAGTTTTGTTTGAGTCTATAAACTACTGACAACATTTCCACCAATTTTCAAGTCAAAATATTATCTTTTAGAGCATTTATTTGTGGAAAATGACAAATGGTCAAAATACCAAAAAAAATACGTTTTCAGACCTCAAACAATACAAAGAAATAAGATAAAATTAATTTTAAAACAACATAATATTAATGTTTACACTTAAGAATCAGTATTTGGTGTAATAACCCTTATTTTTATTCACAGCTTTCATGCATCTCTACAAGTCTTTACACTGTTCTTGGTTCAGGTTTCAGCTAATCAGTCCCTCTTTAAGCAGAATGAAGTGTTCATGTGTTGGAATTCAACAGACACTGGAATGGAATGACTGGAATACATGAATAAATGTAGAGATGCTGATTTCAGAAAAAAAATGCTGTGGTCAATTATTTTTTTTTTACTTTTTAGTAAAACACAAGTAACACAATACCAAATATACCTTGTCCGTGTATATGCATGATTAATAAATAATATAAAATATAAACTGTTTCTGATGATTTTGATTTGGAACTATGTGATGAAATATAATTATTTAGGCCTATAAATCTTGAAATATCCGCTGTACCACTTCTTTTGCATGAGCAGATTAGGTAAAATGGTTCATCTCATCAGGTAAAATGGGTTTAGTTAGATTTGTCATGCCAGGCTACTTACCAGGAATATTACTGGTTCCATCTAGATTTGAAGTATTGTCTCATCCACCATACATCGGAGGACTACAGATGAGTGTGTTGCTTAGAAGCTTCTTAGATATTAATATTAAGTTAAAACCTTGTAAATCTGCCTGTGGAGGCTGGGTGTGGTGTCATGTTCCTGTGTGTTGGTGCTTTCTTTTAACAGACCAGCAGCTGAACAGCAGCAGAGGATCTAACCTGCAGCGTCTCCAGAGACATCTTGATGTTCTTCAGCTCCCTCAGCAGGTCCAGAGCTCCGTCCTGTAGCAACAAACACCACCTTCATCCATGTTGTCTCCACAGCAAAGACAGAAACAAAGCTTCCTCTTGGAATTGGACACATTTTCTGAATGAAGTTCTTCAGCTTATGGCTTAATGCTTCATTACAATGCTGGATATGTTTCCAAAGTAAAGTTCTTTAGTCTTGTAGACTATAAATTGCTGGATGTTTGGTGACTGGACATATTTAAAACATGTTTTAATGCTATTTAGAGAATTCTAGCTCATGTAAATAGAGTCAATAAGCTCCGGGGCGACACTTAATAAGCGGAGTTTCCGGATAATTGATTCAAGGTGCGGGGCTTTTAATTTAATTGGCGTTTTGTGGATCAATCGCAGCTTCTGTAGTTCAGGTCCAAACTGTTTCCAGTCAGTCGTGTAATCGATGAGCTACAGCGTTATTGGGAGTCGTTTTCTGTGCAGAAATCAGTTAGCTCTGATTCCAGAATGTTCCTCCCAGCAGCTGGAGGTGAAGCTCATCACCTGATCATGTTTTTTGTGCGGATGCAGCAACTGTTGGTTGTTTTTGGACTCACCGTATTCTTCTTCTGCACCATTCTGTCCAGTTTTTTGGCGATACGCTCCACTTCCTGGTTTTTAGCCATTTCTAGCTCTTCACTTTTCCTCCTCTACTGCGGAGAAAAGCTCCATTGATGTGGAAGATAAACTCTCCCCGTGTTGCACTCCTCTCTCCAGCAGCCCGGCTCTCCCAGCTGCTGCCTGCCTCTCGTTTGTTGTTGTGCGGCCGCGGGGCATGATGGGAGCTGTAGTTGGTCAGAGTTCTGGTTCTGTCCCAGCCTCTAATGATCCTGGTTAAATGTCTTTTCTGTGTTCGGAAAAGGAGAAATATTACCTGAAATATTACCCAACACTAATTATTATGTTTATTATATATATATATATATATATATATATATATATATATATATATATATATATATATATATATATATATATATATATATATATATATATATATATATATAAAACTTTCCAATGATAAGTAAAAACGATAAAAAAATCAAACAAATCTTCATGTCTCTGAATGATGAATTCTAGCTGATTCTCACTGTATCATCACCTTCTTATTATAGTCCTTACTTTCCTCCAGCAGTGCAAAGTAGCTCAAGTCCTGCTGGAACTTTAACAAAAGTTACTCAAGTACTGAACATAATGTCCTTCATTTGTTTCCATTTCTTCTGGAGAAAAACATCATGAAGTTCTTCAATATTGCTTCCCAAGCCTCTAAAGGTTCTTCAGATGAATTGGAATCAGACTCTCTGGAGTGAATGATGAACTGTTTAATTGAGACATTATTAAATAAATTAACTGGTGAAGGACAGTTATGAACATCACTGTGTGCATGGTGCTGCAGTGGGTATCTGTTGCCTCACAGCAGAAGGTTCAGATTCCAGTCCTGGTCCAGGTTCCAGTCCTTGGTCTGGGTCCTTTCTGTGTGGAGTTTCATGTTCACTCTGTGTCTGGTGGGTTTTCTCCAGCTTCTCCAGCTTCCTCCCACAGTCTAAAAACATGTTGAGGTTAACTGAAGACTCTAAATCACCATAGGTGTGAGTGTGCAAGTGAATGGTGTGTGGGCTCCTCAATAGGCTGCAACTCCTTCAGTCCACTGTCTCTAAAAGATGCAGAAAAGCTTGTCCATGCATTTGTTATTTCTAGGCTGGATTACTGCAGTTCTTTATTGTCAGGGATCATATCTCACCAGTACTAGCCTCTCTGCACTGGCTCCCTGTGAAATCCAAAAATTAATCTAAATTCTACTCCTAACCTACAAAGCTCTCTGGGATTGGCTGAAGCAGATCATATGACCCTAGTGAGGAACAAGCAGGGATAGAAAATGACTGACAACATGTGACGAAGGTCTAGGTTGACTTTGTTGACCCTTGTGTGATAATGGGATTTTTGTTACTCAGCCAGTTTTCATGGATCTGGTGGACCCATGAGAGTTTTGGGTTTTCAAAACAACACATTCAAATAATTTTCTGTTAAAATACTCAACAGATGTTTATTTCATCCCAATTACAAATCATATGAACAGCAAAGCCCTTTACCTTTGTTAGATCGCATATATGAATTAATAATTTGCAGGTGTGCTAGGGTATGAGAAAATAAAGTTAAATAAGAAAGGAGTAATACAGGTACACAGGACCTACACTTTCCACATTTTTATTAGCCCCAGGTCCAGTGGACCCAAACACCCTGTATGTAATATAAATGCGTAGGGGGGTGTGCACTATGCAGTCATTGAAAATGTGTTTTGATTTATGTCACAGAAAATGCCTAAGCCAATGAATTTCCCTAAGCCAATGAATTTCCCTAAGCCAATGAATTTCAGGTTGAAAAAATAATTCATTGTTTCATTTTTCTTTTGATGAAAACTGAAAATGGGTCCCACAGACCCTAACACCATACAAGGGTTAAAAGGACAAAGGTCACAACAATAGGAAGATTAATTCTGAAAAAAATATTTAACAGTCTGCATTTGAAACTATGTCCTCTAGGTGTCAGTGTTGTTACAACAGAGTCTGTGTGTTTGTGTGTGTGTGTGTGTGTGTGTGTGTGTGTGTGTGTGTGTGTGTGTGTGTGTGTGTGTGTGTAATCAGGACCATACAGCCTAAATAAAGCCACATGTCAGGCTTCTTGAACTATTTTGGCCTGTGTTTCTCTGTAATCGTCTCTGTCAAGTATTTAATTAGAGATACATCAGAACAGATATTAATGCAGGATGGAAACAGACACACTTTAACACTTTAAATACTGATTCTAAAGCTGAGGCCACATACTCTACTCAGTGACTGTTATGAAGCATTGTTGTGTTATTGTAGAAATCTAATTAATCATATTACTTAATAAGGACATTCCACTCAGGGAGATTTCAAATCTGATCTAAGAACGAATAAAATCTTTACTTTTTTTGTTCCCAATTCTTCTCATTAAGGGGTTCAGAGTTAAGTAATATATGTAGATATTTATAGTTAGAAAAAATACAATTATATTTTTAAAAATGTGTTTTAGGAGGTAACAAGGGGTCAGATTATTTGCTATCATGGAAGATCATATGGATTTGCGCAGCTGTGGAAGTTTGATCTGATCTGATAGTCACAGCTGACTCATGTCCTTCCAGCAGCTACTTCCACACACATGGCACTGGGAGTCAAACTATGAAGAAAAAAATAAAAATATCCATTTCTTCCTCTGAGTTCACCTCCAATCTCACTGTACGTACAAGCAAGATTTGTGAAATGACTAACTAACTAGTTTAGAGCCTTTCAGGTTCCAGTATTCACCGGGTGTGATGTGGAAACCTGAAGCTTGAGGACACGTCTGCTGCAGCAGGAGACACATTAAACATTCTGGACTTTGTTTCAATGAGACAAAAGGAGGGAAATGTATTATTTTTGGGCCACAGAGGTCTGCTGGAGCCAAGGGAGGGAAACCCCCCCAGACAGGTAGCAGCTGATCATAGAGCACACACACCATTCACTCACACCCACCAACAATTTAGAGTCTCCAATTAACCAAAGCATGTGTTTGGACTGTGGGAGGAAGCTGGTGAACAGATGAACAGTTGAAATTTAAGCAGTTTAATATATATATATATATATATATATATATATATATATATATATATATATAGAGAGAGAGAGAGAGAGAGAGAGAGATCTTTTAACCACATATGGAATGTTCTTGTTTCTAATGCTTTTTTTTTTTTTTTTTACTTCTCCTGTAAACTTGACCAGATCAACAAACTTCCCCTGCTCTGCCTGCCAGACTCTCTGTGTCTCTATATTTAAATCAGATTCATTGCTGCAAAGACGAGTGAATAATTCCTGGAGAAACTTTTTTGTCTCATGAATCCTGCTTGATGTTTTGAGCCGAGAACCAGAAACCAGGAACCAGGAACGAAGAACTAGGAATCAAGAACCAAGAACAAGGAACCAGGTTCATCCTGCAGCTGCACAACAGAGCTGGAGCCACATCAACAGCTGCTGAGTGTGAGAGCTGCCTGTCAGTGTGTGGGTGTGTGTGTGTGTTTAGGAAAAAGAAAATCAGATGATTGCAGACTGGTGATAAGTGAATTTATCGCTGTCATCCGAGATCCAGTCAATGGTAACTCACGCAAATTCACCTGAAAAGTTTGATATTTTCAAATCTATTCCATGGAAGCAAAGAGGCAATTTTTGTGTTGCTAAGGGTGATTTTACCAGTCAGTGTGAACACACCTTAAATGACCACTGCAGAGCATGAGCCAATCACAGTGCAGCATGAACCTTCCAGCGTGGATGGACAGATCAGGTGTCATGGAAAGGAAATTCTGAGTTCGGCATCCGTTGTGTTTTAACTGTAAAGTGGCCAGAAAAAAGAAAATTCTATCTCTAGAGTCATTTATTTTGTCCATTCTGAGCCACTGTAGAAAAATCTATGTCAATGTGAGATCAGAAAAGGCTGAAGTTTGAGCTTGAGGTTGTTTGACAATATAAAGAATTTCAACGTTACACATATAAAAGACAACAAAGGAGTAGCAGTCTTTAAACCTTCCTTCATGAGTTCAGCTCGGTTTAATAAACTTCTCCTGCTGAGGTAATGTCAGCAGTTTGATTCTCAGTGACCTTTTCCTCAGCCTGGACTGACCTTGGTCTAAAGAGTCTTTTGGATTAACATCTGAAGTCTTTGCTCTACATGCAGCAGATCTATGGAAACAGGAAGCGTTTGTTCAGATCAATGAAACCTGCTGAATTCAGGAAGTGCCCTCTTCTCATGATCTATGAACTCATTCAAGGTCACCTCTGACATCAGGAAGTGTTTCTCTCCTTTAACCACATCTATGTAGTCGCAGCATTCGACCATCTGAAGCAGGAAGTGCCCACTCTCCTTCATCTGAAGCTGTTCATTTTGACCCTCGGCACCAGGAAGTGTCCTTTCTACTCAAACTAGATCTATGGAGTCACTGCTTGTAATGACCTCAGACAGGAAGTGTACTCTCTGCTCGATGGATGGAGCCATTCTTATTTCCTTCAGAAATCAGGCCAAGTATTGTGTGGAGTCGGCTCCTTCTTCCTCTCTGATGGTAAATGAGTTGGCCGTCGCTTCGTCAGAACAGAGGCGGGTTTCCATGTAGATGTGAATGAGTTGTTTCTTTAGATTTGCTCATTTTAAACAACTATAATGTGCAAAGATTTAATGCAAATCTAGTGATGTTGTCTGAACAATGTGGTGATGACGATGATGATGATGAAACTGCAAAAGGACTTAAAAAGTTGTGCAACTGACTATTGTGAGTCTGAATGTACATGTTCTCATAATCCTTTACTCTTATATGTAAGACCATCAGACCAGATTCCAGGAGAAAATGGCAAGGACCAGGTTCTCTTTAAAACATGTGAATATCAGTTCTAGTTATTGGTTTGTAAATATGATAACTCTTTACATTTTGTTTTTATCAAGCATTAATGGAAACACATTGATCTGTTTAGATTCAATCATGTAAAGCCTTGAGCAACAACTGTCTGAAAAAAGCCAAAGTAAAAAAAAAAAAATTGTCAGTTCTTGAAATGTTCACGTGAGCTTTTGGTCTTTATGGATTGTTTCTTGATTCAGGGGGGATTCTTCTATTACTCATCTGTTCTTCCCAGCTCCACACTCTTGTCCAAATAAGGTCACTTCTGGCTCCAAAAAAACAAGATGGTGATGGCCTAAACACCAAACTGACAATATATAGCACATGTGTGAATCTGACTCCACAAATTATATTATTGCCTGATATCTGTGCCCTTTTTCAACATTTAAATATTTAACATGATGAAATAGTCAGTGTGGATTCTGACTATATATATATATATATATATATATATATATATATATATATATATATATATATATATATATATATATATATATATATGAGTGAATGGTGTGTGTGCCCCACGATTGGCTGGCGACCATCTGGGGTGTATCCCTGCCTCTCGCCGTAACGCGCTGGGATAGGCTCCAGCAGACCCCTGCGACCCTAATGAGGAATAAGCAGGTATAGAAAATGACTGACTGACTGACTATATATATATATATATATATATATATATGTGTGTGTGTGTGTGTGTGTGTAGTCTTCTCCTGTGATCTACATATTCTATAAATACCTTTAACACAATTGTGGAAAAATACTGAGCTGATTTTTGTAAAATTTGGTGATCAGCTGAAGAGTTAGCCAAAGCAAAAAACATTAAAACTTTAGGTGAATCCCACTTCTAACTAGCCCAGCTATCTCAGACTCTGTATCAGTGTAGACTGAGTTGAGGTCTAGGAACAATCCGTTCATTTGTTGGTATTGGAGCTGTGGTTTATGAAATCCCAGAGCCATTATTGGGCGCTATGAATGTCTATCAAATGCGTGTGTAGCTTATAGCCAATCATATCACATATACCCAGTGACATACCCATACCTGATGACGATGAAATTGTTCCACACTAAGAGTTACTCGTTTTTCAAAATATGCTTGCAGTATAAATTAATTAGACCAATTTCTACGGCTGCATTGAAAGGAAAATTCGTGTCTGCCACCATGTTGGATCCACAGTTATCAACAAAGTCACTTAGTGCCTCATCATTGTCTTGCTGATCTGTGACTAAATTTCACAGGGAAGTGAGTTTACGTGAAATGATGGATGGATATATCCATGGATATAACACAAAGATTATTTGAGTGTTTAAGTAGATACTAGTTACACAATTAAACTAAACAATTATTATAATAATTGATTATTTGCCAACTATTATATTAATTGCCAACTATTTGTCAGTCAGTCAGTCATTTTCTATACCTGCTTATTCCTCATTAGGGTCGCAGGGGTCTGTTGGAGCCTATCCCAGCGTGTTACGGAGAGAGGCAGGGATACACCCCAGATGGTCGCCAGCCAATCGTGGGGCACACACACCATTCACTCACACATTCACACCTACGGGCAATTTAGAGTTGCCAAATAACCTCAGCATGTTTTTGGACTGTGGGAGGAAGCCGGAGTACCCGGTGAAAACCCACGCAGACACGGGGAGAACATGCAAACTCCACACAGAAATGTCCCAGATCCAGGACCAAGGAGGTCTTGAACCTGCGACCTTCTTGCTGTGAGGCAACAGCGCCGCCCCTGCTAACCCCTGCTCCACTATGTCACCCTAAAGTTTGTTTCCTTCTAGTTATTTATATCACCAACATTTTAATAAATGTGTACAGTACACTGTTTACAGTGTTTAAATACCAAATTGTTGCATTTCTTTCCATCAGGCTCAAAAACACAAGAGCAGTTTGTTTCAAAGGGGAAAGTCAGTGGTTTGACATCGACCAATGTCTGTTCATTTCCCAGAATGCTTGTTAATAACCACCAAGAATGCTGTTTTTAGCTTTCTGCTCAATGCATCTGTACAGTTTAACATCCAAGTTTGTTCTATCTGTCTCTTGATGGATTTCTCCAAGTCTGGCTGGCAGTGAAATACACAGTTCTTTGGCTTCATAAACAACTCGTGACAACTGACAACAAACCTTTTTCACAGATCATTTATTGAGTGTGAACCTACAGCTCTGGTTCTGAAGTTATCAGGGCAGGACAATACTCTTGTTATGTAGGAAGTTCTGCTGTAATAGACTTTGAATTGAATGTTTTCTAACATCGAAGAAACAGAAAGGAAGAGGAAACACTGATCACTTCACATGAAAGGCTTTCTGACACCTGACTGGACTGAACTTCACATCTGTCACATCTGTGCAGTGACGTTTTAGTGCTCGACACGTTCTAAAGGTCTCAGACTGGTCTCGGGAATTAACCACAATTTTCCTCAATCTTGTCTTGGACGAAGAGGACACTGTTGGAGCAAAATCAACATCATCACTGTGATATAAAATGCTTTGAATGCACCAATAACAGAGTTTGTTGATATGTGTTTATTCATAGAAAACAAATTGATAATTCTTTTTTCTCTTCAATGTGGTCATGTCTTTCAGAATTGAACTAAAGAAGATGACAGATGATTCATTAACCTGTAGTATGCCTCAGATTGCTTATGCTATGTTAAGGGACATTCTTTCTGGCTGACCAATGATCCTGTTATTTCTTGTGCCATTGATGAAATAAATATACAAATAAATGAATTACTTATTCATGGAAAATCAAGATATTTCTTATGATACGTTGACTTTGCAATTCCACAGGAATGCGAGCCAACAAATAACATAATTAACAAGATTTGTTTCATCCTCTGCTGTTTTAGCTGAAGCGTTTCAGAAGTGAGGATGAGGGAGGTCTATTCGGAGGACCTGGAGTGGAGGGTCCGTAAGATAGTACCTCAGATTCAGGAGGAGCACTGTGGTTTCCATCCTGGTCCTGGAACTGTGGACCAGCTCTATACCCTTAGTGTGGTCGTGGACGATGCATGGGGGTTCACCCAACCAGTCTACATGTGCATGGAATTCCGGACCTACTGACACGTGCCATCTGGCTCTGTACATCTGGTGCCAGAGGTTGGTCCACATTGCTGGTAATAAGTCAGACTTGTTTCCGGTCGGTGTTGGACTCCATCAGGGCTGCCTTTTCACATAGATTCTGTTCATAACTTTTATGAACAGAATTTCTAAGTACAGACAGGGTGTTGAAGGGCTGTGTTTAGATGGCCTCGGGATTGGCTCTCTGCTTTTTGCACATGATCTGGTCCTGTTGGGTTCATCAGACTGTGACCTTTAGCTCTCTGGAGCAGTTCATAGCCAAGTTAGAAACAGCTGGGATAAAAATCAGCTCCCTCAAATTTGAGGCCATGGTTGTCAGCCGGAAAAGGGTGGTGTGCCGACTCCAGGTCGGGGATGATCCTGCCTCAAGTGGAGGAGTCTTCCGTGGTCACATGAGATCTGATCTGAAAGGTAAAGCTCTTGATTTATCATCAATCTATGTTCTTACCCTCACTGATGGTCATGAGCTTTGGGTAGTGACCAAAAGGATGAGATTGCAAATACAAGCGGCCGAAATAAGTTTCCTTCACAGGGTGGCTGGGCTCTTCTTTAGAGATAGGGTAAGGAGCTTGCTCTTCAGGAGGATTCAGAGTAGATCCGCTGCTCCTCCACATCCAGAAGAGCCAGATGAGGTGGTTCGGCATCTTGTGAGGAGCCTTCTGGACCCTCCCAGATGAGGTGTTCCAGGTAAGTCCCTCTGCAAGGAAGCCCCAGGGAAGGACACGCTGGTGAGACTATGTCTCTCAACTGATCTGGGAACACCCCTGGAACTCCCCTGTAGGGCTGGACGACGTTGCCAGGGAGAGGGAAGTCTGGGGAGAAGTCTTCCCTGCTGAAGCTGCTGCCCCCAAGACCTGACCTATTAAATATCAAAGAAGCACACTGACGTCACGCTAATGTTACACTGAGGTTACGCTGACTCTACTCCGACATTACTCTAAGGTTACTCTGATATTACACTGATGTTACTCTGAGGTTATGCTCACTTCTAATCCAACGTTATTCTGACATTATGCTGATGTTATGCTAATGTTAAGATGACTTTTCTCTGATGTTAGTCTGATGTGACTTTGACATTACTCTGATATTGGGCTGATGAATCCGTGTATCATTCGTTCATTCGATTTTCAAAATAAAACCGAAATTTAAAAAACGAAATAATGCCTTGTTTTCTCAATATTCGTTCCGATAACTGAAAGGAAAAAAACGGCTAACGAATGTTTTTCCGACTTCCTATTCTGTGCACAAATGCAAAAATCCAAAAAACGGATAACAGGCCATCTTGGGTATTTCATCCCATTCGGATATTTACATTTGCTTCAAGTTGCGTGAACCGGAAGAGAAGTGATATGAAATTATCACGTTATTTCATTATGTGGTATTTTCACGTTATAACGTGAAATTATCTTGTTATAACATGAAATTATCACGTTATAACGATATACGAATATATCATATTCGTATTTCATGATACACAAATATCATGTTATTTCGAGATATGCAACTATCACGTTGTTTCATGATATGTGGCAGCTCTGAGGTAAACTCATCTGGAATCCTCAATGCTGCAAATACAAGAACCTGAAATGTAAACCGTTCACTGATCTGCTTCCCTGTTCGCACCCACTTAGAGGAAAGTAGTTCAGTAGTTCAGTGAACGGTTCGCACCCACTTAGAGGAAAGTAGTTCAGTGAACGGTTCGCACCCACCCAACGGTTCGTACTGTCGGTGTATGTGTCGTTTTTGAAAAAATTATATATAGACATTTTACAGTAAAGGTTGGTAGCGCCACCTACTGGAAAAACACTTATTTGCCCCCTAATTGGTTCTGCTTTACAACACCTCTTCTTCTTCGCTCACATAAAAAACTACAGGTGCACCGCCAATAATAGTCCCCGGTAATTCACTTTCGTTGTGTAGTTTTCTTTTATTTGCAGCATGGAGGGTTCCCAGTCACCGTAGTTAGCACTACCTCCGTGCTAAATAGCCCACGGTGCCCAGCACCAGCCTGTGCAGTTTTCTTTTATTTGTTGTGAAGCAGAGGTAATTAGGGGGCAATTGATTGTTTATCCAGTGGGTGCCGCTGTGTGATCATTGTGGCATGAAGGTTTACTGAAGAAGAGTGAAGTTTCCGCGCATGCGCGAGTTGTCGTTCTCCCCGGTACTGGAAGGGATGTTTTGTTTTTGTCTATCTAGATAAAAAGTGAAACTCAACATCTGCGTTTGTGTCCTTTGTTTTGACAAGTTACCACAGTCAGCATGCTACTCTTTTCAGCCATAATTCTCAAATAAACGCTAGAGATTGAACCATGACGTGAAGTGAAAGGGAAGCACGCCGGTCGACCGGTTTACGACAGAGTTTACCTCAGAGCTGTTACATATCATGAAATACTGTGATAAAGGATTATCATGAAATAACATGATAGTTACATATCTCGAAATAACGTGATATTTGTGTATCATGAAATAACGTGATAATTTCACATCACGTTATAACGCGATCATTTCATGTAAATACCACATCATGAAATAACGTGATAATTTCATATCACTTCTCTTCCGGTTCACGCAACTTGCAGCAAATGTAGATATCCAAATGGGATGAAACGCCCAAGATTGCCCGTTATCCGATTTTTAAATTTTTGCATTTGTGCACAGAATAGGAAGTCGGAAAACACTTGTTATCCGTTTTTTCCTTTCAGTTTTCTGTTTTATTTTGAAAATCGAATGAACAAATGATACACGGATTCTGATGGTACTCTGACATTAGTTTGATGTTAGGCTCATGTTATGCTGATGTTATTCTGATGTTGCACTAATGTTACTCTGATGTTATTTCGACGTTACGCTGATGTTACTCTGACGTTAGGCTGATGTTATTCTGATGTTACTCTGACATTACTTTGACTTTAGGCTGATTTTACTCACATTACTTAGATGTTATTCTGATGTTACTGTAACCCTGTTGGAATTTATGGTTAAAGTTATTTAAAATTATCCGGATACTTTTCATAAAGTTATAAATATCTTAAAAGGTATTCCAGTTCATGACAATAAATAGTGTTAAACTAAAGAAGGTTAAAATTCATTGGCCGGGATGAGGTCATTACGGCTGTTTCTTTAAGATAAATGGATTTGGGTAACATGCATGATTTTTGAATATCTCATGTTAATTTTATAACATTTCTTATGTATGTATACTTGTTAAAATTAAGTCTGTATTTGTTTTCAGTTTATTTCATTTCTGTATGATCTGTGATAGGCCAATCACGAGAACTCTGCACCCATGCAACAAATCAGGCCTGCAATGGGAGAGCTCATCCTGATACTCATCCTATGGAACCAGCTTTTGGATATACACATACATATTGAATATCAGGCACTAAAAGAGGTGATTGCGATTAAAGCCAGAATAACTGTCCTGTCTGAGGCTTGTTCTTCTTGCTTTCTTGCTGTCCCATGTCGTAGCAGGACGAAGGTCAATTGGCCGCGTGCCGACCCTGTGCCACCAGGACCAATGGCCTCATTCTCTGCCTCAGGATGGTGACTTCATTATATTTCTTGTTTCTGACTTCCTGTCTCCTGGTGTGGCCGCCTGGCTGGAATGTTGGCATCCAGTGGGGAAACACACACACACACACACACACACACACACACACACAAACACACACACACACACACACACACACACACACACACGTAGAGAAGGTAAAACAATGACATCATTAGATACATTAAGGCTCAACTTAGACATGTGATCTGAAGTTGGTTCTCTGAATCAGTTTGATATGATTATTGATCATTATCTATACTGTCTCCTGTCACAGAATCAAGATCTTAAAGCCAAAGCTGCAGATGTGAAGATGTGATGACGATGAGATGAGAACACATAAAGTATCAAGAAATCGGTCGACATAATGATGAATTTGACATTTTTAGAAATAAAATTAAATGATCCATATGTCAAAAAATTGTATCATAATACAGCAGAATGTGTTTACATTCTCTGGGAAAAGCTGGTAGAGTTTAGTTATTTTGTCAAAGATGGAGAATGAACTTTCACAGACAACACATTCATTGTTTTTGCTAATAAATTAAATCTGTATTGTTGTTGCAGCAGATTCTGGCTCCATTTTGCTGTGAGCCATGTATTTAACTATTAATATCTTTATTATTGACTCCAGTTTATGGTTTTATAATGAGTTACATGAGTTTTTGTCATTTAATCATTTAAACCCCAGGCCTATTTTTAAGTTTTCCTCCAGTAAATGATAATCAGAAAATAGCTTTACAACCACAGAGGTTATTAACTTAAACCTGATATTAATAGAAGAAGAGCAGAAGAGTCAGAATCAATTCATGTTGCTGTTGTAGACGAAATACTTCATTTAAAACTCACCTTAAAAATTTAAAATAAGATAAATACTCTGAACAAAGTTCAATGATGAGTAGTTGGTGTGGATATTGATGATATATATTGATGCTGTAACAGTAACATTGTGTTTTACTACAGATAAAAAATACATTATTTAGTGTTGGAGCTGAGGTTTTCTCATCTATGAATAAAACTCAATGCTGCTGCTGTATCAAGGGGTTTGAATTTTAACAGATTAAACAAAGTTATATGATACTTTGAAAGCAAAACTTTAACAGATTTTAAATTAAAATTTTTTTTTATTTTAAGAATATGGCTATTATTTGACTCATAAATACAATTTAGAATAAATAATCCAATTTGCATTTTCTTCTTTATTCACTACATTTTATGCCATAATCCCCCCCAAAAACCAAAAAAAAAAAACCAAAGAGAACTAATTTTTTCATCATACCTGCAAAGTAGTTTTCATACTTCTAAAAGTGAAATACTACCGGGCTGGTTGCTGTGACAGGTAACTGGTTTGCTCGTTGCTGTTGGGAGACATCAGGCGTAGCAGCAGATGTTGCAACCACAGAGAGGAAACGTGTGTGTGTGTGTGTGTGTGTGTGTGTGTGTGTAAGAGAGAGAGTGTGTATTTGTATTTGCCAGCATCTGTTAATCAGACTCTCACAGCTGATCTGGAGAGAATAAAGAAGATTTTTGAAGCTGCAACAAATCTCACCTATCGACGGGTGTTTCAATCCTCTCAGGTTTTTCAGTCCAGTCAACTTTATTCCTATAAAGTATTGTAGGCTTCCAGTTTCCACAACCCCTTTACTGTGTAATAATTTGTCTGTATGAATGAAGACAGTGCGTTTTGTAGTGTGTCTCTCTCTCTGTGTGTGTGTTTGTGTGAGTGATTTCCTCTTGGCTAGGTCACAGCAGGATTGGTCTGCTGCTGGGATGTGTGTGTGTGTGTGTGTGTTATATGTAGTTTTATGATGTGTGTGTGTGTGTGGGAAGGAAACAGTGGCCCAACTCCCACACAGTTTACCCCAATTACACACATGTAAATAAATTAATACATACAGTTGTATTCAAAATGATAACAGAGTGTTTAAAATGTTGTTAAGGCCAAAATCCTTATAATAATTTTTATTTCGATGCATTGGGATCCACATTGGTAAAAAAAAATGTGTACATTTTTTAATTACTTTACAGAAAATACAGAAAAATTAATATTAGGCAGTTAAAAGACATAGCAGTGTCTATGTATTTCTTTACGAACTCAAATGTTTACTGTATGAAACGAAAAACTTTCAGGATTTAGCATTTCTGTGAATCACTAAAGGAATATTTAGTTGTATAACCATGTTTTCTCCTGGGGGACCTCAATATTCACATGGGCAATGACAGTGACACCTGGAGGGACATGATTGGGAGGAACAGCTTCCCCTGACCTGAATCCAAGTGGTGTCCTGTCATTGGACTTCTGCGCTCATCATGGATTGGTCATAATGAACACCATGTCCAGAAATATGGGTGTCCACATGTACACTTGGCACCAGGACACCCTTGGCTGCAATTTGATGATTGTCTTTGTGGTTGTGTTGTCAGATTTGCGGCCACATGTCTTTGACACTCGGGTGAAGAGAGGGGTGGAGCTGTTAACTGATCACCACCTGCTGGTGAGTTGGCTACGATGGTAGAGGAGGATGCCGGTCAGACTCAAATGTTCTATGAGGGTTTGCTGGGAACATCTAACAGAATCTTCTGTCAGAAGGAGCTTCAACACACATGTCTGGGAGATGCCTGGGAGAATTAAGTGACAGTGAATCCAAGTGGACCTCGTTTCATGCGTCCATTGTCGTGCTGTGGAGCTGTTGCCATAACGTGGTTGGTGCCTGTCATGGTGGCGGCCCCTGAACCCGCTGGTGATCACCAGCAGTGAGGGATGCCTTCAAGCTGAAGAAGGTGTCCTACAGAATGTTTTTGGCCTGTGGGACTCCTGAAACAGTTGATGGGTATCGGTGTGCCAAGTGTAGCAGATTTTAAGTTGCAGAAGCAAAAACAGCTCAGGTGGGGGAAGCAGTGCACTCAACACTATGCTCAGTGGGGGCATGGGCTGCTGACCTTGACTTGGGACATTCTGGGTCAGTGGGGGGAATAATTCAAAGACCTCCTCAATCCCACCAGCACATCTTCCATTGAAGAAGCAGAGTTTGGAGACTCAGTTGGCTCATATATCTCTAGGGTGAGATCACCAAGTTAGTCTAAATGCTCCTGGTGGTGGATGAGATTCGCCCAGAGTTCCTCAAGGCTCTGGATGTTGTGGGGCTATGTTGGTTGACACATCCCTGCAACATTGCATGGACTTTGGAGCACTGCTCCTCTATGTAGGAATCAGGAATCCAGGAATCAACATTCCTACCCTCACCTATGTTAGCTAGTGAATTTACTTTACAGGCTCTCCCAGGGTGGGTGAGAAGTTTGGTCATACAGTACGAGTCAGAGTAGAAGATGAGCCAGATAAGATTCAGCGTCGAGTGATGAGCCTACTGGATACTCTCTGGTGAGATGTTTTCCGGGCTTGTCCTTCCAGGAGGCAGCAACGGGGAAGACCCAGGACAAGCTGGAGGGACTATGTCTCTCAGCTGGACTGGGAATGCCTTGGGGTTCCCCTTTAAGAGCTAGATGACATGGTCGCAGAGAGGGAAGTCTTGGCTTCCCTTTTGATGCTGCTGCCCCTGCGACCTGACCTCAGATGAAGCAGGAAAAGATGAGTATGACGAACCATGGTTTCTGAGAACTGCTTCAAATCTATGTTGCACGGAGTCAACCAACTTCTGGCTTCTATGAACGGGTTTTTCAGCCTCACAATTCCTCTGCATTTCTTGGATTTCCCCCAGAAACTCAGAAACAGCATTTTCTGGTGATTGGGTTGGCCACAGAACCAAGATGTTGCTGGTTTACTGGTTTGGGTCATTGTCTTGTTGAAACTCACATTTCAAGGGTATTTCCTCTTCAGCATAAGGCATCATGGCCTCCTCAAGTATTTAGATATAGGCAAACTGATCCATGATCCCTTATGATTCCAGAAGTAAGAGAAACATCTGTCAATAAATTCTGTTTCTGAGCAACAACCAAGAAATTCAGGGGAATTGTGGCTGAAATACCTGTCCATAGGAGCCTAAAGTTGGTCGACTCCATGCAACACAGATGTTAGGGGGGGTCTTAGAAACTGTAGTTATACAACTAAAAATTACTTTAGTGATTCACAGGAATGCTAAATCCTAAAGTTTTTTCAGTTTATACAGTAAATATTTGAATTCATGAAGAAATGCAGACACTGCTATTTATTTAAACAGCCTAATGTTCATTTTTCTTCACTTTTTGATTTAGGATATAAAATGCAGTGTTCTGAATGCATCAAAATAAAACTTATAATAAGAATTTTGGCTTTACTTCTGTTTTTAAACACTGCTGTTATTTTGATAATAAACAGAGAGTATGGTAGGTCATCAATATAAAGTGCACCTTTAAACACATTTATTTAAAATGTTTTCTGTAGATCTACAGATTGTTTAAGAACAAAACACATCGTATATATATTCAGTTTTTTTGCATTCATTTGTCTATTTTTTGTGATTTTCAATTAAAACATTAATCCCAGAGTTTTAACACTTACCAGCGACCTGATTTTCGGAATTGAAATAAAACAAAATGAGTTAAGTCAAGTTGAGCTGATACTGTGAAAATTCACCATATAAGGTCACAGAATCAGAGCCTTCACTGCTCTATATGAACGGCACACTATTTCCTGCTTTGTTGTTGAAAATCAAAGAGCAAAATTATCAACAGATGTTATTCCAAGACTGAGCTGATTATAACTGAGTCGATCTGAGAAAAAACAATGATGATGTTGACATATTAGAAATAAGAAATTCATCTTAAAACAAAACAAAACAAATGTGCAGAATGTGCTAAACAATTGTTTATCTTAGTAAAGTGCCATAAAAGTAAAGAAATTTACACACACACCATGTCTGTTTATTACCCTGTTGTATTTACTTGTCACTTTTGTTGTTCGTGTGTGTGTTCATGTGCCATGTATTGTTTCACCACAGTGTGAGTGTGTGTGTGTTTGTGTCTGTGTGTGTGCGCATGTGTGTGCGCGCTTGTGCGCGTGTGTGAGTGAGCTGTTGCTCCTCTGGGGTTTAGGACAGAAGAATAGCAGCAGCTCTGCAGTGGTGTGAAACTGAGAAAGTGTTGGCTCCCTGCTTCTTCTTCCTGTCTCTGTGTCCCCAACATCTGCCTCCACTTCCTGTCAGTAGGACTCATGGGAGTTGGACCTGTCCGTCCGTCTCTGCCGGTTTCTCTGTTTGGCTCATTTACGATCGACGATTGAAGACTGATAAGAGTCTGTGTCTCATGTTGACGTGAGCGGAGTCTCCAGGAAGTTATTGGAGTGAATCATTCACCTTTCAGCAAGAAAGCAAATAATAATCCAGAATAAAGGAATAGTAAAACTACTGTTTATTACATATTGGGTTTTATTTTCAGTTAAATTAATTGTTCCTCTTTGGCTACAAACACACAAACACAACTTAAGGATACTTAAGTTCTATCCTTATCTGCAGAAAGACGAAACAACCAATAGTTTAGTTTTTCAACACACTGACTCAGTGTTTGTATTGGATTATAGTCTCCCTGTGCATGTATGTAGATGTAATGAGTTGTAAGTTGTAAACTTACCCACACAGGTTCGGCTCGTCAGAACTAGATAAAGGAAAAATGAGCTTTGGTAGAAGTTGAGGAGGAGGATACTGGGTCATAACTGATAAATGAAGCTGGATGGAATACAACGGTCTTTGGTGAATTCAATGTGAAACGTAACAGTTCATGTTCATGTGTCAAAACATCCTACAAGATCCCACCTGAGAGGCTCTAGTTCATACACTATCAGCATGTCAGACAAACATAACAAGATCATAAAGTGCATTAAAACATTCAAAATCTATTGACTTTAAAACAGTTGGATATTGTTCTTCACAGCTATTCAGGGTCTTACTCAGCAGCAGAGTCTGTTTATGTCAGCCGCTTTTTAAAAACTGAAATGTGAACTTTAATTGCAAAAAGCCAACTTGTATTAAGTCTCAGCTTCTGTGTAACATTGCTGGTGAAATGAGACATGTGACAGGTCGACATCCAACAGCTCAGAGGTTTGATTAAGTAAACGAGCCTCTGTCACTTTCAATCAACATAGTCACCAAGTAACAGGCTTTGTCCTTCTTTCAGCATGACTGCCCTCATTATCCTGTCTGTGTGTGTGTGTGTGTGTGTGAGTGTGTGTGTGTGTGTGTGTGTGTGTGTGTCTGAGTGTGTGTGTGTTTGCATGCAAAGTTGGATATAGGTCAAACGAGGGTGTATGCATGGCCTTCTCTCTGCGTGTGTGACTTTGGAGTGTTGAAAAGCTGCTCTAATCTTTATCCATGTAACAAGTGAGAACAATGAACACACACATGCACACACACATATGCGCACACACACACACACACACACACACACACACACACACACACACACACACACACACACACACACACACACACACACACTCCACCCTCCTGCTGCTCAGCATCGTCCCACTGTGGCAACAGCACAATTCCCAGAAACTGCCCTCAATCCAGAGCATGCATGTGTACACACACACACACACACACACATATAGATCCCTTATCAGCTGTGTGAGCGCAGCACGTTTTACACGTGTATGGACTTGTGTTTACATTGTGTATGAACTAAGTGCAGTGACAATGGTGGGATGTAGAGAATGTGGCACAGCTCTTTGTCTTTGTGTGTACAATGACCACACACACACGTGCACACACACACACACACACACACACACACACACACACACACACACACACACACACACACACACACCGAGGGGATGAATGTATGTTTGTCTTTTGTTTGTTTTCCTTGCACTGTCAGCTGTTTTCTGTTTGTTTGTGTGTGCTGATGAACATGTGACCTTGTAGTAAACATGTTTGTATATTTGATGACAGACGTCAGGACACGACACACAAAATGAAATATTCACTTTTTCCTCTCTGTTCTCAACACTGTTCTGCAGAAAAGGGAAAAACACTAATGAGCCAGACTAATAATCTGTTCTTACAGAGCTGCAGAGAAGACATGGTAAACTAGTTTCAGGTGACTTTTGGTTTTTAAAACTACAGATATATCTTCTTAGTGACATCACAACCTCACATGAAACAGAAACAGCTTTAAAATAAAATATAGATTGCATGTTTTGCTGTTTGAGGCATAAAAATGCAGATAAATCTAAATATATATTTTTTTCTTTTTAGGTTCTTCTATAATTTAATGTACAGACTTTGCCTGAGAGACAAAACCCAGAAATTCAAATAGAAATAGCAGAAATCTTTTTAAATTTGATTCAATGAGCAGTTCAAACAGAGGATTCACTTGTTTATTTACTGACACATAAAAACTGCTGCATAAGGATTTGTTGAATTCAGTCTCAGAGAAAAACACTGATAGTTTATGTTATTATAAACCAGGGATGTAGTCATCATCATTTTAGAAGCGAGGTTTATTGAGGTATTTATCATCTTCTCACATTCAACTGCACCTCTCCTTATAGCTGCTAAAGAACCACAAAACAGCACAGCACCAGGAAACCAACCATACCTCTATCAAAGTCAAAATCTAAACTCAAAACCTGCCAAACTGTGGTTGAGTTGGCAGCGAATGAGTCTGGAGTATCTACAGAACAGGGTGAGTAACCAGAGAATTAACACTGATCACCAAAGTTCTGTAAAACACCATTCCTGTTTGTAATGCTGTTATTTATTACTTTTAACCACCAGCCCTATTTCAGTTTCAATAAATCTGGAATATCTCTACAACCACAGAGGTTATTAACTTAAACCTGGTGTTAAAAGAAAGCTACAATATGTGAGTTGACTACAGTAAGGGTCAGAATCAATTTATGTTGCTGTTACAGAGCAAATGTTGTCAGAATATTGAAAACAATCTAAAATGTGTTTTACTACAGATAAAAATTACTTTGTTTCATATTTAAAACAAGACTAAACTGAGTCAGATCAGAAAACAAAATTAAATAAGTTCAATTTTCTGCAATGGAAAGTTCAATGATTAACAAGAGAAGAGTTCAAACATCATTTATTAGTCCATAAATTCAGAAATCACACTGAGGATCATTATAGAACATGAAGAATATATTGTGTAAAATGTTTAAAAAGGAGATTATAAAGGAGACAAATAATCACAAAACAGCTCAAATCTAAATTAAATATCTAAATAGTCGCTACTACTGATAGTATATTAAACTATATTATTGTTGTATTGATGATGTGGATATTGATGATATATATTGATGGTGTAAGAGTAACATTTGGTTTTACTACAGATAAAAACACTTTATTTAGTGTTGGAGCTGAGGTTTTCTATTGTGATTTATGAATAAAACTCAATGATGAACCTGGACCAGGAGATTTTGGATGTTAATATAATATAATAGCCACAGTGATGGCTCATGGCACATTACTGCTGCTATTTCAGGAAGTGGACACACAAAGTGCATTTGACTATGATGTTCTTTCAATCCTGATGTGTCACAAACATAAAGTAATGAGTGTATGTCCATCTGGAGAATGTGATATCTGAGGTTTTCTGCAGGTTCACTCATTTCCATCTTCTGTCACAAGGAAAAGGAAGTCAAACATTTTTTGCATGGACATTTCACTGCTGCTGATCCTGCAGTGATTTTAGCAAAATTGTATGAAGTAAAACAAAAAAATGACCATTTCAATTGAGGTTAAAAACACATGTGGTGCATGTTACTGACATTTGTACAGAGTAAAGTATTACCATTGTTTTTCCTGTAATGTCTCACATTACTGCATTACAGAAAAAAGCAAAATGCATTACATCAATTCATTACTTTTGTAACATCAGCACCAATATTAAATATTGATTGACTGCATATTGATGTTTAGTATTAGATATGAAACACAGCAATTGGTTGGAGTCAGTCAGTCAGTCATTTTCTATACCTGCTTATTCCTCATTAGGGTCACAGGGGTCTGCTGGAGCCTATCCCAGCGTGTTACAGCGAGAGGCAGGGATACACCCCAGATGGTCGCCAGCCAATTGTGGGGCACACACATCATTAACTCACACACTCACACCTACGGGCAATTTAGAGTCACCAATTAACCTCAGCATGTTTTTGGACTGTGGGAGGAAGCCGGAGTACCTGGTGAAAACCCACGCAGACACAGGGAGAACATGCAAACTCCACACAGAAAGGTCCCAGACCCAGGACCAAGGAGGTCTTGAACCTGCGACCTTCTTGCTGTGAGGCAGCAGCACTAACCCCTGCGGTTGGAGTCACATAGCCATATTTAAGATTCTACCTTTCTCTTCTGACACAAACATTTGCTTGATAAATTATCTCTATTTTTCTGCAAATTTTCAGGATTTTTTCTTGCAGAGACTATTTTTTAAAAATCATTTCTAGAGATGAGCGACACGGTGGTGCAGGTGTTAGCGCTGTTGCCTCACAGCAAGAGGTCGCAGGTTCAAGACCTCCTTGGTCCTGGGTCTGGGACCTTTCTGTGTGGAGTTTGCATGTTGTGTGCGTGGGTTTTCACCCGGTACTCCGGCTTCCTCCCACAGTCCAAAAACATGCTCAGGTTAATTGCCCATAGGTGTGAGTGTGTGAATGAATGATGTATGTGCCCCATGATTGGGTGGCGACCATCTGGGGTGTATACCTGCCTCTTGCCATAACGTGCAGACCCCTGCGACCCTAATGAGGAATAATAGGTATAGAAAATGACTGACTGACAGTTCTAGAGATTAAAAAAAGTGGAAAGCAACATTTTGAAACAGAAGTAGGAATATAGCAGCATTAGAATTTAACCAAAAGAATGCTTTGTTTCATGTCTCCAAATACATTTGTTTAAAATTATTATTATTTATAGTTAGGAATATTTGGCTTTTTGTCGATATCTGATATGCCGATATTGCCCAATTCTCAATTTCCGATTCTGATATTAACTGATACTGATACGCAGGACATGAGCTATTTTACCTAAATATTAAGTTTAGGTTTTGCTTTTTAAAAGTTAATTTTATGTAACATCACATATCTCTTGTTGTGGAATTAACATGTCATGCCTAATATTATTGCGATGCATCTGGTTGCTTTTTCTACTTCAACTTCAGTTATGGAAAAAGTGTCATACTTATTTATATTATTTCAAAACAGTCTCACTGATGTGGCAAATATACTGTACCTGTTTATTTGAGCTGCAAACAATGCATTAATAAGTATTCATCAGGTCTCTCTAAATGGACATTGTGTGTTCATGTTCGTTTCTTGTTATTTAAAAGTCCATTTGCATTTTTTTTCTTTTTTCTACAAAAATCACAATTTTTTTGATATGAAATGTCAAGTGGTGTAACTGAAAAAGAATGATACATTTTAAACAAATAATCCACCTAGAATATAAAACTAGTTGATAACGTGTTTTTCACTTTTAAAAACATTTTTTACATCTATCTGGTACCAAGTTTTTAGGATTACGCCACATGACAGTTTGTCTGTATTGTGTATAGTAATAAGGGTAGTCTGTGTACTGAAGTTGAGCATTCTTATTGTTTTATTTATTAATGTATTAATCTTATTATTCTTTATTTATTAATTTTTATTTATTTATTAATCACATGTTTATTTGTGTCCATGTATATTCATTCTTTTATTTTTATTTTATAATTATGCAGTAATTACTTTTGTGTTGTTAATTATGTCAATGGCACATCTTACACTGTTTGTCCTAATAAATAAACAACATATTAAACCCCAGACTGTAGATAATTATTCTGTAGATTTTTTTTTTTTTTTTTTTTTTACAATTTTGTTATTTGCCAACAAAAGCACAAACTTTAAATTGTTCACTAAACTTATAAATAAGTTGACATTCTATATTATTACCATCATATTTCTGTTCATCATTATTGTTTTTGTTGTTTTTTATTCCCTTTTACCGCTTTATACAGATATGTTGGCACATCATTAATCAGAGCAGAGCATTTGATGCATTTCATCATTTCATGATGTGACGATATAATGGATAAAGGATTTTTCTTTCGATTTTCCATATATTTCTTATTGTCAGCGATTCTTCTGATGTGACCAACAATGAAGTCATCCAGAGGTTCTAATATATCTGCCTCCTCTGTTCCTGTCTTCTATTGTTGTTATTGTTGTTTACAGAGCGACTGATTGTCCCTGCATGGCTGCTGCAGCCAGCAGGGGGCGCTGCTCCGACCACCGACTCACGCCGGCCTTATACTTGCAGCCGTGTTCATTCTGCTCCCCACACAAGAATATTTGGATAATCTCTCAATCAAATGTCACGTCTTGATTTGTAAATCAATACATCGTGATGTCACACATCTGCAACGTGTTTGTGCAGCTTCACACAGCATCGCATGTTAATGTCATTGCTCACACACACACACACAAAATTGCATGTGAACACTTGAAGAGCCGTGCATATGTACCTCTCCCTCACACACACACGTACACACACACACACACACACACACACACACACACACACACACACACACACACACACACACACAGTGATCCCCTCCCTCCATCTTTAACATTTTCTGAATAGTTGCAGCAACCACAGAATACTTTCCCAACTTCTGTGGCTGACTAAACTGGAGGCTCTGAGTTTCTACACCATCACGCCTCCTCTCTCTCTCTCTCTCTCTCTCTCTCTCTCTCTCTCTCTCTCTCTCTCTCTCTCTCTCTCTCTCTTTCTCTTTCTCTCGTCTGTCACTTCCATGTCTCTTTCTCTCCCTCCATCTCTCCGTCTGTCCCCTCCTCTCACTTCCTTTTGTCTTCTTTACTCCTGACATCTCTTTGCCCTCATCAATCCTCTGATCTACAGTTTCTTGCGTCTCCTGCCAGACTGTCACATTTTTGTCGTCCTTTTGTTGTTTTTTTTTCTCTTCCGTTCTCTCACTCCTTTTAGGGATCTGTCTGTTTATTATTACAACTCCAGTATGTTTCCATTCTGTTTGTGTAAAGTCTTTGTTTGTTTAGAAATGGAAATAAAATCTGAGTTATATTAAACACAGGATTTTCAGAAGTTCATGAAAAGAAATTAAAGACCGAAAAGCTTATTTATCCCTTCTTTGCAGTTTCTGACACATTTTTTTTTGTTTTGATTTCAATCTGCAAAAAACAATAACAAAAAAAAAAAAAACTCAGCTGGAGTTATTCTAATAATTGGTCAGAAACAGCAGCTTCCAGGGAGAGAATATTTTATATAAAAACAATTTAATAAAAAACAAATGTAAAAAAAACAAAACTGTTACAACTGTTACCAGTTATGAGTCAGGGTTCCTACACATTTTTATCAATAAAATTATTATTTTTCAGGCTTTTGAGAAACATTTCATGATTATGCATCCTATAAAAAGGCTGTGCTTACAGGAACATTTTGCTATTGAATTTTATTCTTATATATAATGCTTAATGTTACAGGTCTTGATATTGATGGTGCTGTTTCCCAAAGTGGGAAAGTTCACTATTCAATTAAATTCAATTTTATTTGTATCGTCCCAAATCACGAATCACAGATTCACCCCAATGGTTTTTACAGTTTGTCCAACACAACACCCTCTGTCCATCGTACACCATTCACTATAAAAAATAACAATAAGGACATATTCCCTCTCCAGCCTTAAACATGAAGCAGTTTCCTGTTAATGAGAATATTTACATCACAGTAACTTAACCATAAGACATTTGTACATTTTGTAAGTTTTACTCTTGTGAAGAAGTCTGTCAAAGAAATGTCACAAACACAAGATAAACTAAACTAAACTAAACTGTTATTCAGATTAAAAACAACTTTAACAGAGTATTTAGTAAATGTTGGGACATTATATTTCTTTGTTTCACCTGAACTGGACCTCAGCCATATATTTCTATTGTAGACAGCAAGACTTTTCAATAGTTTGCAGTGGATTGTTATAAAGATTAAAAGATGCTCTGAAAGCTCATTTGGATCATGACCATTTTTTACCATGATGGTCTGTTATGATTTAGTCCAAATTTAATTACCACTGACCAACCAGAACCAGCACTTACACATTCATGTCTTCAGGCAGCCTTTGGTCAGTGGTCAATCCATGCACTTAAAAGTACATATTGATCTTGGAGGTTGAATTACATTGGTGAAAACTCCAGTTTTTGAATATTGAACAATTTAGCATTTTTGAGAAAAAGCAAAACAAACCAGGCCAATAAACAAAATGCAAATATGGACATTCTTCGGCTCTGGATGTCTCACATCCTGCCAGCTTTTAAAGGAACCATCAGGAGAGAATTTACAAAACTATTTCTGCTGTGTTACCCAGTGGGTCTGACCAAAGAAATAAAATTAAAAAAAAATGTTTTGGATTGTGGGCTGTGATGGATTAGCAGTCTGCAGTAAGTTTCAAGTCTCTACAAATTGATTTTTATAGAAATGAAGTGAAACCACAGGCTGCCTGAGAGGGGGGAAATCAAAATAAAAACCTACTGTGTGCTTTGGAAAATGGTCAGCAGTAATTCAAATGACATATAATTTGTATTAAATTAGGTAAAACATGTAAAGACACCATTATAAGGTCCTTTAAGGTGACCTACCACACTCTGGAAACTCTGGGATACACTACACTGACTGACTTAATCCCTCAAATAAAACTGAACAATTAAATCAAAAACAAAAACTCTCTGCCAAGA
Organism: Lepturacanthus savala; assembly: GCA_030544235.1. Lineage (NCBI taxonomy): Eukaryota > Metazoa > Chordata > Actinopteri > Scombriformes > Trichiuridae > Lepturacanthus > Lepturacanthus savala. The sequence goes on from CM060480.1 coordinate 30,572,192, forward strand.
AAAATGTGATTCATTACATTCCTGCATCTCTATGCTGTGTTCCAGCAGTGAAGAGGCTCTGCAGAATCACAGCGGGAATCTGAAGCTCTTGATTCTCCTCGTCTGAAATCACACCGTCCCGCTTCACGTCTCAGCCATGTCGCCGCCTCTAAACAACACGGGTTCAACAAAGGACAGGACGTCCCAGAGACGACTTTCTATTGTTAGATCCTGAGGATAAGTTTGTTCTGAGGGTGACGCCGGTCCGTGCTGCTGAAACCAGAAAGGTTCAACCACCCACCATCAAAGATCTGCAGGCTCCTGCATGTTGGCTTCAGTTTCCTGTCGATGGTAAAAAGACACAGCGATGACACCAAATACAGCTGCAATGATTAATCAGTCAATTTCCAACCCACATTAATCACCAACTATGGAGTTGGACAATGGATTTCAATCATTTTTAAGAAGAAAATGTCCAAATTCTCAGATTATTTCCTGGTTTCTTTATTCTTCTATAATAGTAAACTGATGATCTTTGGGTTGTGGACTGTTGGTCTGGACAGAAAAAGACATTTTAGGTTGAATCTTCAGCTTTGAAAACACTGATCCACATTTTACACCATTTTATGAATCAAAAAAAATAATTGATTAATCGTTTTAATAATCAATAGATCAATCAACAGAATCAGAATAAATGTTACTTGCAGCTCTGGCCCCATGTGAACTGCTGCTAGAGAACCAATATGTGAAATATTAAAAACAATTACATTGTTAAAAGGTTTGGTATAATTGGTCCAGTATTCATTAAAATTATCTTCTTCCATTAGCAGATGATTCATCATTTTAAATTAAATTGCAAAAAATGAAATATATGAGATAAAAAGTCAAAAATATTAAACAAAAATACAAAATAATTAGATATGAGATAAAAAGTCAACATTCTGAGACAAAAAAGTCAACAGTCAGTCAGTCATCTTCTATACCTGCTTATTCCTCATTAGGGTCACATGATCTGCTGGAGCCAATCACAGCACATTACAAGTGAGAGGCAGGATCCACCCAGACAGGTAGCAGCCTATCATGGAGCACACACACCATTCACTCACACACTCACACCTACAGTGATTTAGAGTCTCCAATTAACCTCAGCATGTGTTTGGACTGTGGGAGGAAGCTGGAGAACCTGGAGGAAACCCACCAGACACAGAGAGAACATGAAACTCCACACACAAAGGTCCCAGACCAAGGACTGGAACCTGGACCAGGACTTGAACCTGGACCTTCTGCTGTGGGGAAACAGCTCGAACCACTGCACCAACATGTCACTCTAAAAAAGTCAAGAATTTCAGTTTGTTTGTTTTTTCAGTTCAAACCAAAATCAAGAAAAGCATTTGGAAATAAGAAAACGGTTCTGTTTTAAACAATACAACAACAATAATGATGATGATAATAATAATAATAATAATAATAATAATTCCTGAAACAATTTCTCTTCTCCTTTGTAGCTGCTGACAATATCGTAATGAAAACAGATACAGCATCAGAAACTAAAACCAACTTTCGACTGCAGCTTTTTTTTTTTTTTTTTTACCAAATGCCTGATCTTTCAACACCCTCAGAAAATCCAGTTCTATGAATATATAAACAGGGAATTTATCAACAGATGAGTGGTTTTAGACACAAAACACATTTTGTTCTAAATGTATTCACAATTTCATACAAACACTTGAACGTTTGTCACTTCATCGAGAAAACTGCATTTTTAAGCATTTCCGCATAGATTATCGACTTTTGCAACCTTACTTTAAGAAAGAAAGATTAAAGTGACCAAAATCAAACTGCTTTGTCTACTTCCTGTGGTAGCCACACTTTGTCGGCTGACCTATCACAGTGCCCCCTGCAGCACAACAGTGAAAACAATAAAGGAGCAGATAACTGGTGTCTGGCAGTTAAACAGTTAACGGTTGCCTGTCCATATTTCAGTTAGCAGCAGTAAACCAGACACCATCCCTGTCAGAATCAGGCCAGAAACAGCACTTATAATTATATATTTGCCCATAGCTCGTTGGCCGCCAAGCTTTAATCACAGATCGTCTGCTCTGATTTAAATTAGGATGTTTTTTCTGCTTGCAGAAATTACTAGAATGAACATCATCATTATCCTGTTTCACCTCTAAATCACTTTCTTTCCCCTCGACCGCACTCAAAACAGCTGCAGCCTTTGGAAAGTGGTGAAACAGCACTTGGGTTTTTAAATGAGTGGCTTTACTGAAGGAATGAGTCTGAGCTGTTTGAACAAACGGTCCGGCCAACAGTATCGGTGGGACGGAGGGTCGGGGACACGCACAACTACGAGAAACCATTTCCCTGCTTTGGATTCAGAGGCATTTATACAAGACGTGCTCCAGCGGTCGTCAATCAAGTGTGATTTAGTGAAGCTACTGCCAATTGCAGTTTCATTGTAAAAGCCTAACAAAGAGAAAAGAAAAATTTTCTTGCAAAGATATAATTCTGTTTCTTGTGTTTTCCCGAGATTTTCATGGAGTCGTTTCACCACTGTCCACAATTTGTGTAAATGTTTTCCAGCTGTGAGCAGCTCCGCTGTTTCTGTTGCTGCTTTGCATTGTGGGACAATCCATCAGCAACTCTGGAATCAAACAAATTCAGCTTGTATATGATCTCTGAGGCTTCTTAATCCTGTAAACACGGTAAGAATTAGTTTGTGAAATGAAACTGGGGCTCTGTACAGTTTGGTAGAAGAGAATTTACCAGAATTATCATTATCGTTATTCCACAATTAAATCACTTTCTCTTTCAACAGAACAGTGGCCAGAGAAAATGATCCATCTATTCAGGTTTGAAAGTGGTGGTTTGTGATGTTTCACATCCATCTCCAGTGAAGCAAACATCATGCATCTATAAACTTGTAAACTGGTGTTTTGGTAAAGAGAGCACTGCTATTTATGCTGACCAGGCATAATTAAAACCTTATATGAATGATGAACTTTACCAAAGATGGCTAAATAAGTATTCTCGTGTCCCACTTTACAGCTAAATTACTAACTGAAGCTTTGATCATCTGCAGTTACTCAAACGTTCAAGAAAACGTACAAACTGGAGCCAAATAAGATTTCATGTTATAATGTGATACATATCACATTATAACATGATCATGAGCCAAATATATTTTACGGGTTGGCAGCTCTGAGCTTCTGTACCTATGGAATGGGTCCAAAAGGCTTTTTGTCTTCACCTTCACCTTTGTCTTCACCTGATACACGTATACCAAATTTCCTTCTTCTATGTGAAAGTATAAGTTAGCACTAAAGAGACATTTTGACACGCTCATATTCAAAACCTACAAAACGTGTAAATTTTCACCAGGCCCAAAGAGCCTGAGCTTTGGGGTGTGTTCAGGCTAAATCAATTCATTTGGTGGAAGAAAAATACGAAGAACCCTAAAAGTTTCAACAGGGCCGTCACTGACTGCTGCCCTAATGATGGTTTACCAGCCACTCCTGCAATCAAATGCCAGCCTTTATCTTTTCTGCTATTGTCCTTATAAAAAGGATCTGTGGTGTCAAATAATCTTGTGTTTTTCCACTTCCACAATCATCTCTTGTTGTCTATGGTGACAACCCATCATGAAACCCTCTGGCAAATGACTTCTGAACTGTTGCCGCTGGTTATGACGTAATGTTGATGTCGGCGTTTGATATATGATCAGTGCATTGTGTTTTAATTTGAAAGGTGATGGAGGTTTTATGCTGAAACTGATCTGACTTCCTGTCTGGTGCAATCTGATGAGCTGAGATGATGCAACTGAAACTGGGTCAGTGAAGAATAGCCTTGCTACATATTCACAGGGCTGTGGCACAGGGAAACTAATTAATTGACTTCAACGGCAGCTATTTAAATTGGCGACTGCTTCCACACCTGGTGGATATCAGGCTGTAGTTTACATCCCCCACATGATGACATTCAGGCTATCATCTTCAATTCATCTGCATTTATGTCACAGTTAGACTTCCTGCCACAGTAATATCAAAAAGTAAACCCGACACAGACGGCTCTTAAGTTTTACTTGCTGCAAGGGAGACTCAGAGACTGACAGCTGCCACAGTGCCAGTTCACCAGAGATCTGAGTGTGAAGCGCGGAACAAGCTTTTAACGGGGTAACATATTACATCATATCAATACATGACAAGAAGGACAGAACACTTTGCGCTCATGAGATATGACAGCGTGCAGAACTATAGTTTCCCTCTGACTGTGAGTGCAGCATAGCTTTCATAATCAGTTTCACAACACATATTGTAACAGAATGTATTCATAGCAACTTCAAACAGTCTGTTCTTATGATAGAACATAACACACAATCAACACTCATTTTGATCATTAACATACTGACACAATTCTTTTCACAATTTACAATGATGGACATGTGAAATGCTTCCATAATTTGTCTGTTGGAGGGGGAATCCAGGCCGACCAATCGCCTCTACAGGAACCAAACCTTTGTTTCTTAAGGCCTCAGACTTTTTATTTTATTCCATGTGTTCTTCTTCTTCGTGGCGACATGGTGGCGCAGGGATTAGCGCTGTTGCCTCACAGGAAGAAGATCACAGGTTCAAGACCTCCTTGGTCCTGGGTCTGGGACCTTTCTGTGTGGAGTTTGCATGTTCTCCCCGTGTCTGCATGGGTTTTCACCGGGTACTCTGGCTTCCTCCCACATTCCAAAAATATGCTGAGGTTAATTGGTGACTCTAAATTGCCCGTAGGTGAGAGTGTGTGAGTGAATGGTGTGTGTGCCCCACGATTGGCTGGTGACCATCTGGGGTGTATCCCTGCCTCTCACCGTAACGCGCTGGGATAGGCTCCAGCAGACCCCTGCGACCCTAATGAGGAATTAGCAGGTATAGAAAATGACTGACTGACTGTGTTCTTCTTCCTCCTAAAAACCTGAAACCAACATATGCAACTGAATTCTCTGACCAATAAATGTCTGGTCAGAGAATCCAGTGTATAAGAGCCATTGTAGGTAAAAAAAATAAATAAATAAAATAAGATATAGAGACAGGTGAGGGGGTAATATTCTGAGAAAAAAAAGTTCCATGATTAAAAGGTAGAATATTTAGAATGAGCAGAAAACACCATCTATTCATCAAAGATAGGAGTTACAACAGTAGCACAGAAAAGATCAATGCAGGATATTTACCTTGCTTGTCATTTTAATTGTGACGGTAGATAAATGACTCAACTAGACACAGGCAAAGTGGAAGTTCTTTTCACGTTGTGGCTCTTCTCTTTGGCACCGCGAGTCCATGACAGAAAGCACCCTAGGACATGTACGCTCACTCCTGATGCATCAAATATTGATTGATGCATCAGAATTCAAGAAATTCAAGATCAAAACTTGAATTATCAGTTTAAATTTTAAATTTTTGCCAAGTTTAAAATATTTGGCTGATTATGAGCTCCATACAGTGCAAGAAAAACAGGCAAAAAGCGATGTGGCTCATTAAAATAAATAAATAAACTATGAATTTAATATCAGTGACTTTCAGATATGCCCAAATATTTAGTGCAGGATTTGAACACCTAATAAAAACATTGTGATTGTTTTTTTTTATCTTTTGGGCAGGTTTCCTAAACCTCTTCCGGCCCTTATAATGGTTACACAAAGACCATTGTCATGGCATATTAATCAAGTATCAAACTAAGACATTTCAAAGATTTGGTGAAGTCTTTGAGGAAAGATCCTGGTTCATATGTGTAAACTGAGTCAACAGACAAACCATCATTTTAGAGGTTGAGCATGAATAAAGACAGTTTTCATAAAAAACAGAAATTCCACTTTTCTCGTGGTTCAGACAAAGAAAACCAACCGTAAAGCGATTACAGCCTAAACATTTCTCTCTCTCCATTCACTAAAGAAGCTCAGTAGTGTTTAGTCGGATTTTAAATTAGCGCCTTCATGGGCTGGAGGAGGTGTTGTTTTACAGCTCAGCAGACACAACGCATCCCATTTTTCTTTTTTCATCTCTCTGTTTGAATTAATGATGAGGGTGAACCACAAATCACTAGAACAAACATTATAATTATGTCACTTCACAGCTAAATCGTTCTCTGCTCTCCCAACAACTACATTCAAAACAACTGCAGACGAGAGTGCTGGCTGGATCAGTGGACGGTGGTGGAGTAGATAGTACTTAAGTTTGAAATTAGTGGCTTTGCTGCAGAACTGAGGTTGTGTTTGCATTGGAGCACAGTGAAGGTTCAGAGTCTGTAAACCTGCTGTTGTTGTTGGGTAAAACGTGTCTCAGCCAGCAGATGTTCCTTCACTGGTTGAACCCTTAACAATACTTTGGAGCTTTTAAAACTCAATGTGCTGACAATTTGTTTATACCAAATTTAGCACTTTGGCTCAAAGAATTACAATTAAATGTACAATTCTATGATGTACAGTTTGCTGCAATAAAAGTATATATAGTACAATGAAAAGCTTCTAAATTAAGTGAAGTTTGGTAATTGTTCATGAGCCTGAAACAAAGACAATAATTTGACGATAATTTTTACAAGTACGATCATCACGACTAAAATGTGTCAGTGAAGATGCTGGTGAGTCATATGGAACTAGACTTAGTGTAATGATAACTTGTTGGAAAGGGGGTATATAATGCTCCAATATGAATATAAAAACTCTAGATCATGCATTGTACTTTACACGTCTTAAAATCTCCATGAAATGAAAAATGCCTTTTAAATTTTTATTATATTATGTTTATATCACCTTCATGTTGTTCACTTCATTTGCTTATTTTATTTTTTAATTACAAAAAAAACACCTCTTTGTATTTTCATATCGAAATCAGATCAGAAATCAATCTCATTTTCTTCAGTAAAATTGAACCCAACAACGCTAACGGACGGTTTGTAGGTCTGTCTGGTCTAGTCATTGACTCACTGAAGTTTACTCAGTTAAGTTAATAAAAATTATTTTTTGATCAGAAACAGTGACCTGAAGCTCAATTCTGTGGCTGCTCTGTAAAATACTTTGATAGCAAACAATAAATACTGATCAACCTAGATCCATTCCAGGTGATGATGTAAAATGTTTATCACTGTTTCCCAAAGCTGAAGATTCAACCTAAAATAGACATTTTTTTCCTAAAAAAGGACTCAAATTTATTATCAAATTAGTTGCAGTTTAATGTAAGTGAGTAGTTGGCAACTGATTAATTACTGACTAGCCCCACCCACTTTTAGGTTTAACCCCACCCATTATGAGTTCAGCCCCACCCAGTCAGAGGACTCTATAGAAACACATAATGGTGTCCTCACTCTCTAGTGATGAGTTGATGGTAGTAACCAACACAACGGGTTTGTGAACCCCAGCTGAACATAATGAAGTTTCACCTCCTCACACTTGATGGATTGAGAAGAATCTGAACCCTCATCTGGTCTCCAATGAGTTTCAGTTTGGTGGTGGTCATGGTGCCTGATTAATTGCCTCATGTGGTTGGCTGTGTTTCCATTTGAGCTGTTTCTGGCTACGTTTTCCATGTTGTGGTTTAAACTGTAGTCTTGACTGAGCCCACTGTAATATAAAACTATACTTTGCAGCAGATCACACTAATCATATTCTCTGCTGCTTCCGGTCCATGTGGCTTCGTGTTTCTGTGTTTCTCAGAACTTTTGGTTCATAGTAGAACTGAAAGAACTAACGGTGCCTTTCACAGAATCTGTAAAGAAAGATCTTCTGCTCAGCTCCTCTTCACACAGACTCCAATAATAACTCAGCCTTTACTCTTGTGTACCCACTAATCAAAATCTAAACACCATTGCCCTTCATTTGGCTGATAACTACCAACATTTTCTCTGAAGACGTAGACTTGAGAATAATCCTTCATTAAAGCAGAGGACGGAAGCTACTGGAACAGCAGTTTAACAGGTAGATGGTTCAAATTAATCTAATTAAGTATAGTTTTAGTTGTTATTACATTCCTACAACAGAGAATAATCAGGATTGTAACGATGATATATGACATAGGGAACACACAATGGTTTTTAAAATTCATAGATCTGGTCTCATTTAAAACTGCACTAATTATCTTCAAAGCAAGAAAGGCAATATTCACCACATGTTTCAGGGAGGAGGTTAGAATTTAAGGAGACTCTAAAGCTAACATTAGAGGTTGAAGTTAATGCTAAATCAGAGACAATGAAGCTAATGTTAATCTGGAGCTTGGGAAACTAACGTTAATATACAAGATGAAGTTCACTGATCACTTTTACACAAAATTTCTTCACCATTTCGTTTTCTAAAAAGGAAGGTTTTTACAGGGATATAAATTCTCTGGGGACCATGAATATCAACAACTAATTTCATGACAATCTGGATTTGTTTTGTTTTTAGACAAAAAGAAAAACACGTGCATAAACTAACAGGCTGCCAACACTAAATACAGTACGTTTGAAATGCCTCGAGGCTAAGCAACTTTCTAATATTCATGACACACACATGCTGTTGTTTTCAATATGGAGATTTAGTCTTAGATGTAAAATATGAGTGTATGGAACGTTTTGTCTTCTCACGAGAACTTTACTTTTATTTTTTAAATTAATTTATCTTGTCACAACAAATAATGAATCCATGATTTATCTGTCGCCAGAAAAAAAGCTCCCATGACTAATCATTTTTGTCAATTCAACATGACGTTAGAATGTCCTTCATGAACAGAATTTCATAATGACAGAAAAAAAAACTCGAAAGAAATAATTGAATACATGTCCTCTGAGGTCTTGTGCATGTGTGGAACCAGCAGAATCAGCTCAGTCTCAGAAGGAATCGCTGACAGTTTACGTTTCTACAAACCATGGATACGCTGAATCCATGTTTCAGATGTGGTGATGTAGTTCATTCAACATTCATCTTCAGTTCCTCTTCTGTCAGCAGCAGGAGGAGGTTTGGGTGGATGGATCAGTGCTTTGTTTCATATCTGGAGCTGGGAAACTTCCAGGAGACCAACACTACTGTTGTTGTGGACATTTTATGGACGTTTATCACATCATCTAAACATCATCTTTTATCTAAACACACCCACAGCATTAAAACCATCAAACAGTATTTGTGAAAATATTCAGATATCAAAAATCATTGATACAGTCTGTATCTGGGTTGGTTTTAAGGCTGCAACTATCAACTATTTGGATTTTTAACTAATCTATTGATTATTGAAAAGATTAATCATAACATGTACAACGAAATTACAAAAGGTGACATTCGGTGATGCAAGTTAAACAAATCTAATTATAAATTAATTAAATACAAATAAATACAACAAAATGAAAATGAAATAAATAAATATAAATTAAAAATAAAAGACATACATAGTGGTATCCACAATCACTGCACAATCCCATTCACAATCACCCAATTATAATCCAATTCCTATATGCACTATATGCTATTGCATATATTGCTATTGGGTAAAAGCTATTTTGAGTCTATATGTATGTGATTTGAATGTCCTATATCTTCTGCCTGATGGAAGCAGCTGGAAGAAGAAATGTCCAGGGTGAGATGTGTCCTTCACAATGCTCTACGCTTTTTTGACACAGTGAAGGTCATCCAGGTGATGGGAGTGGGCAACTGACGATCTTCTGAGCCATGTTGATGACAGTCTGGAGTGCTTTTCTCTGTGCTGCAGTGTAGCTGGTGAACCATACACAGATACAGTAGGTTAAAATCCTCTGTATGGAGCACTGGTAGGAGGACACCAGCAGGCTCTGTGGGATCTTACTCTTCCGAAACACCCTCAGGAAGTATAGTCTCTGCTGGGCCTTCTTCAGCACTGCTGAACTGTTTACGCTCCAGGTCAGACCCTCCTTAATCTGGACCCCCAGGAAGTGAAAGTACGAAACCCTCTCCTCACGTTCCCCATTGATGATGAGTGGGGGGATATGAGACTTATGACTCCTGAAGTCAACCACTAGCTCCTTGGCCTTTGATGTGCTTTGATTATTTTCTGCACTATGCTGACAGATGTTCAACTGCATCCATGTCGGCAGGCTCATGAACCCTACAGATGAGCCACACCACTGTAGTCTCATCTGCAAACTTCACTATGGTGTTGTTGCGATGGGCAGTGATGCAGTCATGTGTGTAGATGGTGTACAGCAGGGGGCTCAACATGCAGCCCTGTTGGGAGCCAGTGTTGACAATGAGGGCTGTGGATGTTGATTGGCCTATTCTCACCTTCTGACTCCATCCAGTCAGGAAGCTGTTGATCCACCTGCAGGCAGAGTGGGGGATGCCCAGACCCTGCAATTTAAACACCAGTTTGTGGGGAAGGATGGTGTTCAATTCAGAGCTATAGTCCACCACGAGCATCTGCACATAGCTCCCCCACTGCTCCAGGTGGGACAGTGCAGCGTGGAGGGCTGTAGCTACGGTGTTTTCTATGGATCTATTAGCCCAGTATGAAAACTGGTGTAAGACTTTTGGAAGGATGGATGTAATACCAGCTTCTCAAAGAATTTCATCACCACCAGGGGTGACAGCAACTGGCTGGTACTCATTGAGGCTGGATATGTGTTGTTTCTTGGGTAAAGGGATGATAATGGAAGACTTCAGGTAAGGCGGAACAGTGGACCGGACCAGGGACTGGTTGAAGATCCTGGTGAAGACTCCAGCCAGCTGATCCACACAGTCCTTCAGTACACACCCTGGGACACCATCTGGTCCTGCCACCTTCCTCGGGTTCAACACATTGCATGCCTTACCTCGTGCTCTGTGAGGGTGACAGTAAGGTATGATGCGGCTGCCTTGGTTGGGTCTACTTTGAAATGAAGAAAAAGAAAGTGAAGAAAATGTTCAGCTCCTCCGCCAACATGGCATCACCTTCAGCCGAGGTGGACGTAAGTTGATCAGATGTTGGACCCCCTGCCACACCTGTCTGCTGTTGTTGCCCTGCAGGGGTTTCTTGATCCTCCTTCTGTAATCCAGCTTGGCTCTTTTGATGCCACCCTTCAGGTCAGCCCAGGCTGCACAGTAGCAGGCCTAGTCACCAGACCTGAAGGCGATGTTCCTGACCCTACTGATCCTGCTCAATCAGTAGGGTCATCCAGGTCTTCTAGTTGAGGTATACCCGGACCCTTTTGTTCACTGTCACTGTGTCAATATTTAATATAATACAGTTATATTCTCTCTGACCTGATGTGCAAAGGCATCCCAGTCAGTGGCGTCAAAACAGTCTTGCAGCATATCAGAGGCTCCATCAGGTCAATCTTTTACTGTCTTTATGATGGTGGGTGTTTTTCTAAGCAGGGCTTATGCTGGGATTAACAGCAGAGACAGGTGATCAGACTGGCCCAGGGAGGCAGTAGTTTGGCCTTGATGTTGGAGCATACAGGTCCTTCTCAAAAAATTAGCATATTGTGATGAAGTTCATTATTTTCTGTAATGTACTAATAAACATTAGACTTTCATATATTTTAGATTCATTACACACCAACTGAAGTAGTTCAAGCCTCCTTTTATTGTTTTAATATTGATGATTTTGGCAAAAAAGTAAAGAAAAAACAAAAATCCCTATCTCAAAATATTAGCATATTTCATCCGATCAATAAAAGAAAAGTGTTTTTAATACAAAAACATTCAAATAAATGTGTTCAATTATGCACTCAATACTTGATCGGGAATCCTTTTGCAGAAATGACTGCTTCAATGCAGCGTGGCATGGAGGCAATCAGTCTGTGGCACTGCTGAGGTGTTATGGAGGCCCAGGATGCTTCGATAGTGGCCTTAAGCTCATCCACAGTGTTGGGTCTGGCGTCTCAACTTTCTCTACACAATATCCCACAGATTCTCTATGGGGTTCAGGTCAGGAGAGTTGGCAGGCCAACTGAGCCCAGTCAGGCTCAGTTGGCCATTCAGTAAACCATTTACCAGTGGTTTTGGTTCTGTGAGCAGGTGCCAGGTCATGCTGAAAAATGAAATCTTCATCTTCATAAAGCTTTTCAGCAGATGGAAACATGAAGTGCTCCAAAATCTCCTGATGGCTAGCTGCATTGACCCTGCCCTTGATAAAACACAGTGGACCGACACCAGCAGCTGACATGGCACCCCAGACCATCACTGACTGTGGGTACTTGACACTTGACTTCAGGAATTTTGGTATTTCCTTCTCCCCAGTCTTCCTCCACTGTCACCTTGATTTCCGAATGACATGCAAACTTTGGTTTCATATATGGAGTAACAGTCCAGCGCTGCTTCTCTGTAGCCCAGGTCAGGCACTTCTGCCGCTGTTTCTGGTTCAAAAGTGGCTTGACCTGGGGAATGCGGCACCTGTAGCCCATTTCCTACACACGCCTGTGCACGGTGGCTCTGGATGTTTCTACTCCAGACTCAGTCCACTGCTTCCGCAGGTCCCCCAAGGTCTGGAATCGGCCGTTCTCCACAATCTTCCTCAGGGTCCGGTCACCTCTTCTTGTTCTGCCACACTTTTTCCTTCCTACAGACTTCCCACTGAGGTGCCTTGATACAGCACTCTGGGAACAGCCTATTCGTTCAGAAATTTCTTTCTGTGTCTTACCCTCTTGCTTGAGGCTGTGAATGATGGCCTTCTGGACAGCAGTCGGGTCGGCAGTCTTACCCATGATTGCGGTTTTGAGTAATGCACCAGGCTGGGAGTTTTTAAAAGCTTCAGGAATCGTTTGCAGGTGTTTAGAGTTAATTCATTGATAAATATGATTAGGTTAATAGCTCATTTAGAGCAACTTTTCATGATATGCTAATTTTTTGAGATAGGAATTTTGGGTTTTCATGAGCTGTAATCCAAAATCATCAGTATTAAAGTTGGTGTGCAATGAATCTAAAATATATGAAAGTTTAATTATTATCATTACATTATGGAAAAGAATTAACTTTATCACAATATGCTAATTTTTTTAGAAGGACCTGTCGTCTGTCTAAGGCCTTATCTCATCTGGTAGCACACTTGACATGTTGATGAAATTTGGGAAGCACTGATTTTAAGTCCACATGATTGAAATTCCCCACTACAATCTGTACTGAGTCAGGATGTGAGCTCTGCTGGCTGCTAATGCTGCTATACAGATGACTGTTAGCCACTTTAGTGTTAGCATCCAGTGGAAGGTAAATAGCAGCCATGACAACAGCAGTGAACTCCCTGGTGAGGTAAAAAGATCTACATTTCATGGTAATGTACTCCAAGTCCAGGGAGCAGTGTCTGTCTACAGCAGGGGTCTCCAATCCTGGTCCTGGAGATCTACTGTGGGTGCAGGTTTTTGTTCCAACCAAGAAGGAACACAGCTGATTCTACTAATCAACCATTAGGGCCCTTGCTATAGAGCTTCATTAGTAGAATCAGGTGTGTCCCTGCACCCACAGTAGATCTCCAGGACCAGGGTTGGAGACCCCTGGTCTACAATCACTGCAGCAGGTGTTACTGACCCGGCCTCCTCCCCTGCTCTTACAGGAGCTTTGTGTCCTGTATCTGTAATGTAGTAAGTTCTCAGTGGCTGCCTCCATAGCCTGGCTAGTCAGAGCCAGGGAACCACGCTATGTCTGTTGATATCTTGTGCGAGTGGAGAAACTCAGCAGTGATACTCCGCTCATGGCAAACTCCTATCCTATAGTAGATCGTGCCAACTGTAGGTGACCTTACAACTAAGAAAACTTAGAAAGCTAACAATTAAAGCTAAAACTAAAATAAGTAAAACAGAGCACCATCTGAAGCACCAAGCTGCTGCAACTGTGTGCGTCGCCATTTCTGTTTCCGTTTTCCCACGACAATCGACTAACTGTCGCAACTCTAGTTGGTTTCTGCATAAAGGTCATTGGTTAGGTCATGTGTATATATCCATGCTAGGTGATAGACACGTCCAATGAAGGCTCCTGAGTTAATGTATCAAAAACATTGATATTCATCTTATCAGCAGAAACATAAAAAATGTTTCCCTCTGCAAGTTGGACAGATCAGATGTTAATTGGACTCAAGCAATTACTGAATTTATTTCAGAGAATTGAAAAGGCTCTGAGGTTTGAACCCAGGTCCCTCTTTATCTTTTTTAAACTCAACTTCTGTTTGGTTGTGTTTTGTTTTCATCGGTCGTGTTTGGTATCAAATTTGAACTCCTTGCCCAATTTATGGGCCCCATCTCGTTTCTTATCGCCCTCATGCCACCGTCGGCCCCATCCCAATGCTTATTGGTGCCCCTCCTTCCGCCTGAATCCAGTGTTTGAGTATGTCTGATGCTGATAGCATTGACTTGAGGAATCACTCCATCTCATTCAGCAGTTCCCACAGGCTTGCCACAAAAGAAGAAAAAAAGCCCACACTTTACACACACCACAAAAGAAAAAAATAGACTTTACTCGTACACCACAGAAAGAAAGAACACTTTATCTTCCACCCAACTCCTCTCATTGTGCCAAACAATCCGGAGCCTGCCTCGGTTCCCCCCACCCCCCCCCTTTAGTGTTCTCTCTTGTTCAGAAACACATGTTTGATGGGCAGAAGATATTCGTTCGCTGCCGGAAATGAACACAAGTCAGAAAAATGTGGGGAGTTTACACAGTGTTGTTGTTATCAGTGGTAAAATAAAGGAGAAAAATGGGAAAAATAAGATAAGTGGAAATGTACAGACTAAACAGCCTGGAGTCTGTATGTGAAACAAAGAAGGAATACGTGAAATATCACACATACTCCTGAGTGTCCAGCTATATGTTCCTGTGAATGTGGGTATTTCATTTCAAGAAAGACAAAGGGACTGAACAGTTAACTCAGTGTTAACATCAACTCCACCACTAAGACTGGACCTAGAATTAAACATTTTCTATACCTACTTATTCCTCACTAGGGTCACAGGGGTCTGCTGGAGCCAATCCCAGTGTACTTCAGGTGTAAGGCAGGAATCCCCCCAGACAGGAGGCAAACACATATTTAAATTAATATTAGGTGAAGTGAGACAGATCGGTACAGTCATTAATATGAAGGGCTATAGTAGTTGTAGTGGAGGACACGTTCTGTAAACAGCAGCTGTGTTGCAGGTATGGTCCAATGCAATAATGGTACAGTGGTAATTACACCTAAATACTACACTAAAACTAAATTAAAATGAATCAAAACTAAACTAAAAATAAATTTAAAATAAAATACATATAATAAAAATTAATACAACTAAACCAGATAGTTTAAAAAGTTAAAAAATACATACTATCAAGTAGTTTTATATTCTAGGTGGATTATATAAATAAAAAATAATAATAATGAATAATTAATACAAATTTAAAAATGTATCATTCTTTTTCTGTTACACCATTTGACATTTTATGTCAAAAAATCACACAAAATTATATTTTTTGTAAATAAAAAATAAGATACATACAGAGATACAGAGACTTTTAAATAATGAGAAACTGACATGAACACACAATGTACATTTTGAGAGACCTGATGAATGCTTCTTAAAATTGTATTTTAAAAAATGTGGACTTTCTCATGACCCAATTATTAATAATATTTTTTTATCTTGAATTAACCTATTTTTATTAAAATTTTATATCAATTCATGATATATATATATATATATATATAATATATATATATATATATATATATATATATATATATATATATATATATATATATATATATATATATATATATATATATATATATATATATATATATATATATATATATATATATATTGATATTGGTCCAACTACCTCAAGGACCTCCTCCATCCCTGCGGTCCTCATCCAAGGGCCTGCTGGTCATCCCCCGCACCAGACTCAAGGCCACCAGCGACAGAGCATTCCATGCAGCTGCTCCGTCTCTATGGAACAGTCTACCCAACAGTTTCCACAAGCACACACTCCCACATATGCACCCACACACATCTACACAGACATCTTGTTAAGCGACCTTGGGTATTTTGAAAGGCGCTATATAAAACCAAACTATTATTATTATTATAATATTCTTAAGTTTCTCTCACTAACACTTCTGTGTGGTCTTTCTTTTAATTTTCTGTAAAGCTTCAAGAAAGGTCCCAGACCAAGGTTCCAGTCCTTGGCCTGGTCCTTTCTGTGGAGTTTCATGTTCTCCCTGTGTCTGGTGGGTTTTCTCCAGGTTCTCCAGCTTCCTCCCACAGTCAAAAAGCTCCATGATAGGCTGGCGACTATCCGGGGTGTATCCTGTCTCTCACCTGTAATGTGCTGGGATTGGCTCCACCCTAATGAGGAATAAGTGGCTATAGAAGAGGAATGAAAGACTGACACTTAAAATTAGATGAAAAAATAGGACAAAAGAAATAAGAGAATACAGTGAACAGTGTAAAGAATTTAATTATTTTTTTCAAGATAGCCTAAATATTTAAGATGCACCTGTAATTTTATTTGTGTGAATTTGATTATTTTATTTTATTTTGTATTATTTTCATGGTGCAGAAAAAGGAGTTTTGAATTATTTTAGTCCTTTGAGGAGGACCTCTGATTCTTCTCAAAAATAATTCTACTGCTGTTTTAACAACCAAACCCATAAAGAAACACAGCACTGACTCATGTACACATGAAAAGATCTAACGTTTCTTAAAAAGCACATAATTTTATTTAAGTTCTTGAAAATGACTTCAGAATTTACTAAAAAGTTCAGATTGTCATCTAACACTGCCCAAATATGTATACTGTAGTTACCCACTTTTGTTTAAACTTGATTATATACATGATAAGACTTGTATATAAATATAGATAGAATCTTGTTTTTGTCTCATTACTCTGAGTGAACTGAATCTATCTTTACTGTCCTGTACATTTAAAGCTGCACAAACCTCACTTATCATCACCTTTAAAGACGGTGGATTTCTTCACATCCACTCTGCTCTGACAGCATTTCTCAACCGTTTTCACACAGACATAGAAAATTATGAGTCAGAGATGTTTGCAGTTTGAATTCTTCAAAACCCAACTCTGCATTGTTGAGGGCCGCATGTTTTTTGGCTGCGCTCACATACATTCCTCCTGCACTGAGCCCCTTTCTCATTTTCAGACTGTGGATTCACATTCTTCGAGAGCAACACATCTACTTTAAAGAAACACATTTTCAATCCCAGTACATTTTACTTTCTAAATGAACATGTTATTATGTGCAGCAGCTGCACATATACACACTGCACACTTATTTTTGATAAAAGTGTGAAACTTGAAAACAGTTGAGCTTAGCTCACTTTTTCCATTTTATTCATTTATGTTCATTGTTGTTCCTTGAGGACTTGAACATTTGGACTGGAGACACCAGCTTATCGGTTAATTATGATTAGAGCTGCAACAATTCCTTGAATAATCTAATAGTTTCCAACTATCACATCTATCAACCAATTTTGATAATCAATTTGAATATTATAGAAGAAAATTGATACTACCACCCAGGGCCGCTGCTAAGGCTTTGGAGGCCCTAAGCTCAGCTTGTAGGGAGGCCCCCCCGCTCGCGCCCGCCCGTCCACCAAACTCCTGGAAGCTCACGAAATTTACAGTTGAAAATAAGTCTTATATAGACATGTAGATATCAAAAAATTAACTTTTTACTATACAATAATATACTGTATGTTAAATAATAAATCAGAGAGAGCAACAACACAGCAACAAATAAATAAAACAACTGCCTCTGAGGGCAGGCTTTCAGTTGTGGGTGTGGATGTCTCTTCTAAGGTGACTGTTGTTGTTTGTGGCTGTTTACTTGAACCTTCAGACACGTTGGATGGTTGTTGGCTGCTTACTGCACTGCTTGTTGATCGTTCATCATCTGGTTCATCTTCTTGCTGATGTGGTGGTCCGTCTATGTATTTGAGCATTGACCCTATGAATATGATTTAAATGAAAACATATCTCATTAGTAAAACTTGAATAAAAATACCCAAACCAAAAATATCACTTCATTATATTATGCTATCTAGTAGCATTCGTATTTATATGATATTAATATGGTAGGACAAAATCAAATACCTTAAAAATTAACATATTCTAATACTACACATTAAACAAAACAATAGTGGCATTTTGGGAATGACCAAACGTGGCCAAACATTTTTTTTGCACTACACACGACTTTAACACACCTTCTACAACACTGTGGCCAGATGTAAAATCATCCCCCAACCACCGCCCCCTCCCCTCCTCCTCCTCACTACCAGTGACTGGGAGTTATCCCCAACGACCCCTGGAGCAGAGAAAAGATGCTACAGCTGAATTTTATTCTCTGTCCAATCCTGTTTACTGTTGGGCTAACCTAGCCTAGCTTGTCGAGTTTATCACGTAACGCTGTGTTAGCAAAACAAACAAACACGGTATAACACGGACTTACCAGAAAGGGATGCAAGTTTGTCGTCTTTCTCTTTTTTCCTCTTTCTCTTTTCAGCTCCAGATTCATGGCGTTTCTTGGATGATATTCTCTCATTTCAGTTGTTGAAGTTTTTAACTGAAGACAATTGCTTATTAAAGCCGTTTCAGAGCGTAGTAAGAAAAGTGGCTCCGAAGCTTTGTGCCGGTCGTGAACGATCCGAGTCTTTGAAGTTGAACGATCCGACTCGACTCTTTGAAGTGACAGATAGGAGCCGGCTCCTCGTTGGGAGCAACGGAGGAGCCGAACAAGCCGACTCGTATTAGTGAGCTGAGCCAAAAGATCCGACTCTCCAAATAGAGCCGGAATTCCCATCACTCGCTGTACCGCTGGGGTCTGAGTCTTTTTATTACGCAATAAATAACATTTAATTTTCACGATTTCAGTGATGGTATACAAAACTCCCGTAGAACTAATTAATATTTTTGATATTGATTAGTGTAATATTTATTATCTTTTTTTCCCAATCTTAATTTTAGAGGCCTCCCTCCACTAGTTGAGGCCCTACGCTGGCTGCGTAGTCTGCGTGTACGGAGCGGCGGGCCTGCTACCACCTTCACTTTTTGTGTCTTTTAGTCTTCAGATGAAACAAACAGACTCTGTGTCTGTTGATGCTGGTGGTGTCACACTCTAGAAAAAGTTAAGTAACATCCATGACAACACTGAAAACAGGATGGAGGTTTTTAGGGAAGGAGCAGAGAAGACATTTGATAAAAGACAAATTTCATCAAGATCCGGAGGAATAAAGTTAGATTAACAATCCATTATTCCCAAATATTCAGATTATCATCACATATAAAAAGAAAAAGCAGAAATCATTACATCTGAGAAGCTGGAATATTTGCTGAAAAAATGATTCTTCATTATCAAAAGAGTTGCCGTTGACAAATCAATGAATCAACTAACCTCTACTTGTAAAAAGATGACTTTGTTTAATTTTAATACCTTTTAGAGGCTCGAGGGGGAAAAATACAGAAATCCACAGGAAATAAAACACAAATTGGAAGAAAGCTTGAAGAAAATTCTTCTTCTCACTTCTCGTGATTTTTTCTGATTAATTCACTTCTGATGTCCCGACCCCAGGTTGTGAACCACTGAAATCATGTCAACTTCTTCACCATGAAGTCAGAGCAGCAAAACATCAGCCCATGAAGTTTATTTTTTAACTGGTTATTTTTTGTTTTAGTTTGGATTTGCTGATGCTGCAGGAACAAACCTTGTTACCTTGTCTTTTTTGGTAATTGTGTGTTTTTTTCTCTAGCAGCATCTGAGCTGAGTTTCACCATATCGTGAAAGTGACTGAAAACCCTCTGAACAGCTCAAAAAGGTGCTGCTTCAGGGAAAAAGTAAGTCTGCATGGACATTTCTGTGTTGATGTGTGAAGTTTTATGAACCAAAAATGAAATGGCATGATTGAAAAACTAACAAATTTGATGCTAAATTCCCTCAGACTGAAGGTTTATATGGACTTTACATGCTGAATTGCTTTCAGACTGAAAGCCAGTTCAAACTGAATAATACAAGCACAACATGTGCTAAAATGTAAATTCTGTGAAAAGACTGAAGTATTGTGTGAACAGGTGGAGCCTGCAGAAGACAGTGGGGAGGAGGGGCTCACAGGTACATATGAAGCCACTTCCATCATAAACTGAACGATTTACCAGAATGCAGGAAATTAAGTGTTTGGTGCTCAAAATTTTAATGCATTCGTTTTTAAAGGCATTCCTCATTAAAGGGGCCTTGTTTTGACATTTTCTCAGTATAAGATTTAAATTTTCGTGGTGTATTGATAAAAGTTTGCTGCTTTTTATCCCTTTTTTCATAATATGGCCCCTTTACTAAAAAGGAAAGCAGACCCACTGCTGCCACTGCCAGGAGAGTTACAGGCTGTAAAAGCAAATGTTAAAAGAAAAAAAAAAAACAAACACTTTTTCAAGACAAAGCTTTGTTGTGTTTTTTAAAAGACCCATCTGCTCGGTGAGAAAAGAAACTTTAGATTAAGTAGCCAAGATTCAATTTACTAGAGTGAAAACAGAAGAGCTGTAAATGGTCCAAGTGTAGGTTTGTAGTCACCAAGCAGCTCAGAGCTGAGTCTGCTGCTGCTGCATCCTCAGGTGAACACACATTCAACATCTATTTATTCACCAGATGGTACCAACTGCAGAGTTTTGGCAAAAACTGAAGCCAGGGTCAACTCTGTTAAATGATCCTGTGTTTTTTTGTTTTTTTTATTTTATGCTGGAGCGTCTTGATGTTCACCACTGAGCCAACACAGCTGCTTCACTGTGATCAGACAGAGGTCTGTTCTCCTCTCACTGCGATGCTGGGAATTAACAGATGTTTCTTCATCAGGACACGTTCACTCTTCACTCATTCTAGAATCTTTAGTGTTGAAAAATGTAAAATGGCGGTGCGTTTACACACAGCAACTTTTTTCAGCGGAAACTGAAAAACCAGCACATCAGCTTCCAGGCTCGGCTTGCTGGGAGTGGAGACCTCGGAAGTGGTGTGCAAGAACCCGGAAGTGTGGCAAGAGGGCAGGGATCCAAGCTAGGTGGAAAGCTAACACTAGCCGGCTACCTGTTCCTTCCATCCTGCTAGCAAACGTCTGCTCACTGGACAATAGACTGGACTACATTCAACTACATCGGGATACACAAAAGAAGTAAAGGGACTGTAATGTGTTTGTGGAAACATGGCTCAACGTCAGTATACCAGACTCCGCTACTCAGCTATCAGGCCTGCTAGCTTTCCGAGCTGACAGGAACACTACACTGTCAGTCAAAACCAGAACTAGTTCACCACTAGTGGAGTATGTAACTGTCAGATGCTGACCCTTCTACATTCCATGAGAATTTACTGTATTAGGTCACTTACTCTGACCTTCCTTTGTTTACAATTGTGTTGTTTGTTTACAGTTGTGTTGTCAGGTATGGTAATATGATTAACATACAAAGAGTGTGATTGTGGATAGTTGTGTGTGTGTGAATAGGCACGTGGTGGGTGGGTGAATCTGTGTAGTCCCTTAATGGAGTATGTAGGCACTATTATGTATTGTCTGTCATACTGTGTTTTAACAGTTGCATATTTTTGTATCACCTATTGCTCCCAGTGAAACATTGTCTCGTCTCACTATGTACTGTGTATATGGCTGAAATGACAATAAAAACCTACTTGACTTGACTTGCTATTGTCTATAGTTATTCTAGAGTTTCTAGACTCTCTAGTCCAGGATGACAAAAGAACAAAAATAAAAGCGCTGGAAACTCCAAGAGGCAGGAAGCAGGCAGGAACAAACGTTGGCGAACCAGGAAAACCGAGGACTCCTAGAGGCTTGTAGATAGCAGGAACCACATGACTGATCTGAACAACTGTGTAATACTCTGGCACTGGAGAAGAGTAACAGGCAGTCTCAAGTAGTAAACTGATTCAAGATGGGCTGCAGCTGTGTGCCTTCTCCTGGCTGTGCCCAGGTGAGCCTGATGAGTGCGAAAGAGAGAAAAAACTGCATATGGAACAAAATGACCAGGACCACAACAGTTTGTGGACTTTAACATCACTGACTGAAGCTGAGTGCTGACTTTTAAACATAAACATAAAAGTTCTGTTACATCTCATCATTGATTTCGTTAATCCATTTAGTAGGAATTTATATAGCATTATATTCTCCTGGTATATGCTGGTAAATTTGTGTATCATCTGCATAATCGGTTATTTATTTTGTTTACTGTAATAATCTTAGCTAGTGGGAGCATATACATGTTGAATAGTACAGGACCCAGAATTGAACCTTGGGAGACTCCACAGGTTATGTCTGTATATTCGGATGTGTAGTTACCTATGGACACAAATTAGTCTCTGTCCTTTAAGTAGTAGGATTCAAACCACTTTAGTGATGTTCCAGTAAGTCCCATCCAGTTCTCCAACTGGTCTAATGAAGCGTAGCAAAAGTCCAATCAGGAAGACCATACCAGTGTTACTGCTCTGCTCCCACGCACAGTTTCTACATATTGGTATTTCACGGGTTGTTAGTGTCAAACAGTTGATCACATCTGCTGGTCTTACCAACCAATGACATAGTGTCACATCCCCCTATCAGCCTATCATTTCAGAACCGTCCATTTAAAAGAAATACTCTCTATCCACTCTAGTGCCCATCCAGCTGTTCTCACATCCATCCACCGCCTCATCATCACCTTCAAGTCATCGCTTAGCAGTGCTTCAGCTTGTCTCCTCATAACGGCAGCAGCGACAGTCGCCTACCACCAGTGCCCGGACATACTTAATATATTAGGGTTGATTGAACAGATTTACTAGGTTTGGGTCCAACTCAGTTTGGCTGTGTTGGGTCAATTAATTCATTAGGGTTGATATAACTTGTTTACTAGGGTTGGGACTGACTAAATATAACAGTATTTGACTCACTCATTTAACAGTAGTAAAATTACACCAGTATATTAAGTTGATCCAACCCAGGTAATATAAGTTGGTCCAACAAAATTGTTTAATGCTGAAAAATATCCATTTAATCACATGGAAATACTTTATATGATTTTTCATTCAAGTTCATTCAAAGAATACAATTTGAGTTTAAACCATTTTGTATTATATATAAAGAAATCTACAACAAACCGTAGACATTGCCATACAATTGTATTTTTCAAATTAGTCACCGACTAGCAATGCTTAAAACTGGCAGAAATACAAAGAGGATCAATGTTTTACACCAGAAGTGCAACAACACATTTTTGTTCCTGGCAAACTAAAATAAATACCATTTAAACTAAACGATAAATATTTCTGCAGCTTAACAGAAGTAGATGTTTTCCTCTGAATAGGCATCAATAGTCGAATGTTTTACAAAAGCAACAAAATAAAAATTGGGTTTCTTTTTTTCTATCTGAAAAAAACAACAAGATAATTATTATTATAAAATAATAAACACTGCTATTTTTAAAAGTAAAAAGATAATAAATGCCAAGTTTTTCTTTTTTTCTGTTAAAATAATACAAAACACCATTTATTTTTGAAAGTACCAACCAAAATGGACTAGAGTACTTGATACTTAATCCATTACAAAAAATAAATAAAAAGTGCAGTCTTTAGGGGACATTTTTTTGACCTGCTTTAAGTTATCAGTCTCAGACAGACCTTTACAGTAAAGAAAACAACTTCAAAATGTAAATGAGTTCAGTGTCCCACGCCTTCAAATGTAGCCAATCATAAGAGCTCCAAATCCTCTCTGTCAATTTCTGTGACAAAGATTCTCCGTAATGGAGAATCTTACAAACGGCAAAGCAATGTTTTGAGAGCTTGTACTTTCCTGGATAGTCTGCTTTCATCTAGTTCCATTATGATCTTCTGCAATGCTTCAAATGTATATTTGTGTATTTTGAATGTACAGCAAAAGGAACATTTCCCAAGTTGTCGAGTACTTCCACACCTTCCAGAATGATTCCAGCATCCTCTGCCATGGCTGTTCCACTGCTTTCATCAGGTGTCTGTGCCAAAACAATATATACAGTATTTGATCCCTTTTTTATGGTATTAGCTTGATTCATATAATCAATAAAAATGACCACAGTGTTTCCCACAAACTGTATTAGTTTCGAGACAAAACTAAAGGAGGCTTATTTAATAGGTAGAACTTATAATATACCAGTTGGCCTAATAAATGGTTATTCTGTTCAGACATCAATTTGTAAATACATACCCGGTTTGTTTACATATGTAAGGCTGTCAGCAAATAGTGGGATTTCAAAGAGATTTTTAAGACCTTATCTTTCCCAATTTTACTGTTGATTGGAACCCAGGGGAAACCCTATCTCTTTCAACTGATCAAAACCTTAGGAAACATAAAAAAAAAAAATAATA
This sequence comes from Lepturacanthus savala, assembly GCA_030544235.1. Taxonomy (NCBI): domain Eukaryota; kingdom Metazoa; phylum Chordata; class Actinopteri; order Scombriformes; family Trichiuridae; genus Lepturacanthus; species Lepturacanthus savala. Next base: position 30,596,473 of record CM060480.1, read on the forward strand.
ATAATATAGCATTGATTCCTTCACAAGCTTTTCTGGATCTTCAATCAAGTAGACACAAAGACCTATGAGAACGCATTCTCATCTGACATCAACACTAAGTTTGCATATCAGAAAAAATATGGGAAAAAAATGTCAACATTAGAAACATTGTCTCAACCTACCAACAGAGCAGGTTTCACCCAGCTTAGACAACTTTTAAAACAGAACCCTTTTGTAAAAGCTTGGCATTGTCATGTATATGTACAACTTCAAACTGAAGCAAGTTCATATCTTTTCTTATGTAAATGTCCTCCTTCAGTTAAATCTATAATATTGTACAATAACTGATTTGAGTATGTTATTTCCAGAACATTAGCCATTTCCACAATTGTCGATTTTTTCATACCTGGGTTATGGGTATGCATGATGAGCATGATGCTCTTGATTTTTTTCCCTTGAACACCACTTTTTTTTGTGCCTTTAGCAGAATTGTAGAATTTGCATCTAGCTCAGAGAAGAACTTAGACTGTAGATGCAGTGTTGTGATTCTCTTAAATTTGGAACTCACCTACAGTACAATTACAATAATAAAAAAGGTAAATAAAAATAAACTCTTCCTTTTATGATGTCAAGCTTCAATTCATTCACTTACCTCTTACACATGGAAGAGAGCTGGCCACCTTGTTCTGTCCCTGAGCCTTGTGCTGTAGTTATCGAGTTTATACTTCAAACTTGTCATCCACTATACCCAGAGAAAGAACTTGGCTCTTTCAAACATGGATGCTTTGATATAAAAGCTTCAGCCACATTTTCAGACTCTGAGTCAGAGAGGTACACTTTGTACTTGATGATCATTTCAGCTAAGCCATTAAGAATGGCTGATTTTAGTTTTGTATCAGGATTTGCCAAAGTTCCAGTTGCTTTGAAAGCAGCATTGGCCCTGTCCAGCCGGAGCTCAGAATCATAGGAGAACCTGGGAACCAGGAAGAGCACAGGCCATGCAGACGATCTTGAAGAGGTGGACGGAGAAGACCGTAGTCTGTCAAATAAGCAACCAGATGAAAGGGAGGAGAAGTCATATGGAGAGCAGGAGGAGGCAGAAACTGGAGAATCACCAGGCTGAGCAAATGCATCTGAAATAAAGATGGCCTTAATGGTACCTTTGTCCTGGACATCCAATATTGACAGCAAGTTGGCGAATGTGTTCCCAAATTCTGTGTCCATGAATTGAAGCCTAAAAAGCCTTTCTATTCCACACTGTCTCTTCATTTGCCGTGAGAGTTCACTGACAGACTCTAGAATCCCATCTGGAAGAATCAATCTCACCTTCAAGCCTCACATCAACCACATCATCAAGACTTCCTTCTTCCACCTGCAATATAGCTCATCTTTGGTCTACTCTCTCACCACTGCTGCTGAAATACTAATCCATGCCTTCATCACCACCAGATTCAACTACTGCAATAGCATCCTGTATGACCTCCCCTCCTGTCCTTCAAAAACTACAATATGTACAAAACTCCGCTGCCTGACTACTTACTCACTCCCCCTCCAGAGAACACATCACCCCCATCCTCCATCAACTTAACTGGCTTCCAAATAATTTAACGTGTCAACTTCAAAATCCTCCTCATCATCTACAAGGCCCTAAACAACCTAGCACCACGATACCTCACAGATCTCCGCTGCCACACCCCCACCCGCAGACTGTGCTCCTCTGATGCCAACCTCACCTACATCACCAAGTCTAAGCACCGCACCCTGGGGAACAGGGCCTTCACCATCGCTGCCCCCTCCCTCTGGAACTCCCTCCCCCCAGCCATCCGGAACTCTTCAAAATCACATACAACACCTGACATTTTCTTCCACTATTCCCCTACCCTCTCTCCAGTGCTGTCTCCTGCTGTCTACCCAATGTTTTTCTTTGAATCCCTAACCCTATATGTCTGTTTTTTCATTATGTAATTGTTTTTGTGAAGCGTCTTTGAGCACCAGGAAAACCGCTATATAAAACTTATGTATTATTATTATTATTATTATTATTATTATTATTATTATTATTATTATTATTATTATTATTATTATTATTATTATAAAGCCTCTATCTCAGTTGTGGTTGAAAACAACACAGACAGGACAGAACTGTACTTGGTTGGCTGTATGCCCTAGATCAGAGGTCTCCAACCCTGGTCCTGGAGATCTACTGTGGGTGCAGGTTTTTATTCCAACCAAGCAGGAACACACCTGATTCTACTAATCAACCATTAGGGCCCTTGCTATGGAGCTTCATTAGTAGAATCAGGTGTGTTCCTGCATGGTTGAAACAAAAACCTGCACCCACTGTAGATCTCCAGGACCAGGGTTGGAGATCCCTGGCCTAGATGCTGTAACACCTCTTTAGGAAAAAGTCGTAGAGCACCTGAATTCCAAAACCAAAGGGGATATTCAAAAAAGGACGAGATGGACAGGTATCACACAGCAACAGTGAAAGACTGCAATGAAAACAAACAGGAGAAAACAACAATTTTGATGAGAAATAAACATTTTAGGTACCACCGGGGCGATATGAGCAAGTTTGAGCAAGAGTCCCGGAGTGCGCTATGGTACCTCTGACGTTGGCTCCGGCAGCTATTTATACTGGATCGGTGATCCGCCACCTCTCTTGACTATGTAACAAAATGAAACGACATCCACAAAATATCTCTTATATGTATGCATATGTATATTACAGAAAAGGAAGGTGCACAGTTCCGTGTAGCGTGCATAGCCTACATCTGTTTTTCACTAGCACGGGAGAAATTGCAAAAAAAGCAAGAAATTTTGCTGAAGTTTTTCAAACTATCCGGACAGCAGGATCCCAGACGAGCAAAACTTGCGGTGGACGGCGGTGGCCAAGGTGAAAGTAGCAAATCAGTCAGTGGGAATGTGGAGGATCAGGAAGATCATGGTGAGACAGCTAAGGATGACAGCAAAGCTAGCACACCAGTCAGAGGGAATGAGGAGCGGGAAGCTCTTGTTAATGATGGTGGTGAAGTAACAAGTGGGTAAATCTGGACCAAAGAACAGTTTAAAGAAAAACAAAAAGTGTATCCATGGCTGACTGTGAGCAAAACGGGACTAGGGTGGGATGCTTGTGTCCGGTTTCCAGAGGGTGTTACAGAAACATTTTACTCCGCCCATGAAGGAGACCCTTATAATATGTAAATTTCCACCTGTCCTGATGTGTCCACCAAATTTGGTGAATTTTAGGTTATGGGAAGGTCTCCAAATAGGTGGTTCATTTTGACTAAGAAATAATAATAATTACTACAGTTTCAATAGGACCTTCGCTGACTGTGATGCAGTCGCTGCTCAGGCCCTAATAACCTTACAGGGTAATAATAATGATAAGTGACCTAGGTCAGGTGATGAAAATCATTTAGTACATTTCTTTACATTTCTGAACTTGACGAGTCAACAAGGATGTTGGTACAACAAGACCAAAGCTTGATTTTAAATTGGCATGAACACTGTTTAGTAATTCCATGAGTGTCTGAAACAGTTCGCACAGCCTCACCAGACAGTTGCCTTCAGAGAACCAGTGGACCTTAGTGAGAATCAACAGATGCTCAAAGGACTCATTCATGCCTCTGTCATTAGGAGCATAGGCCTTTATTTTATTTATTGCTTTTACTGCTGTTTAGAGACTGGTGGAGAGATGGACTGATGGCTTTCACAGTGCTGTTAACACTTGTGTAACACTCCTTTAGGAATATGATGAATCCATGCTAAACCAAGGCACCGTGTTTGATTTGCCTTCTGAGAAAATAAGCGCTGCTCCATGACGGCCTGGAAAAAAGATTGCATCCTGGGATGCCTTGTCAGGATGTATTTTACTCAGGCAACCCTTTAAACGTGAGGGTTTCATCACTTCATTAGAAAAAAACATCCTTGCAAAGCAGGCATATCAGGAGATAAACATCTGTAGGTGAAGGGAATATAGCCCAAGTTATTGTAATCATGTTTTTCAATAAAGTTTTGATATCAAACTTTGTGTATTCTGCTGTGCTCGTGTGCATTTTGACTCAATGTGAAATTTTAACTTGCAAACCTGTGTTTGACAGTATGGCCATCAGGAACCATCAACTCAAGAAAGACTGTCGACGACTCAACCTGCTCTGCTCTGGCTGTGCTCAGCCAGCTCTGTTTGGTAACGGATTTGTTTACGGGTGTTACTATTAAAATGACAGTGTTCAGAAGTGTAAGTATGGCTATATATTTCTAATTATTTAATGAATACATTATTACATTTTATTTAATGTTTAAATGAACAAAGTCTCTTTTGATGTAGATGCTTAAACATTTTAAAAAAGTAAAGTGTCCTCCATTTGTGAGCTGGTTCCCTCTTCTCTCAGCTGGCTCATTCCCAATGCCCCCCAATGGATACTGCCCCCAGGGGGCAGTACCGCCCCCATTGAGACACACTACTCTAGTGTCTATATTCTCATGTGTCTCTAGTGTCTCTAGAGACTCTTTAGTCTCTATATTCTTATTAGTCTCTAGTGTCTCTGGAGTCTCTTAAGTCTCTAGTGTATCTTTAGTCTCTAGTGTCTGTGCGGTGTCTTTAGTCTGTAGAGTCTCTATCCACAGGTTGGGTGTAGGCAGTTTAACAGCGGAAACTAAATGTCTTCTTTAGTGCTTAAAGAAGATAAGAATGACGCTGTTCCTGCTGCTGCTAATACCACTGTTCTGCGGTTGCTGCTAACACTGCTGTTATTGCTGCTGCTGCTGCTGTTATAGCTGCTGCTAAGACTTCTGTTACTGTCACTGCTGCTGCTGCTGTTGCTGCTAACACAGCTGCTGACGAGGACTCCTTCAGGCTGAGGTAGCCCATATTTAAAGGTCAAAGGTCATAGGAATAATGCGTGAGAGACAGTGAGGCTGGTGGTCTGTGTTTGCGGCAAATTTTCTTTTGTATGTACATTTCTGCATTATGCAAGCGTGTGTGTGTGTGTGTATGTGTGAGTGTGTGTGTGTGTGTGTCAGTGGGTGATAGAGGTGGGGGATTCCCGCAGTGACCCGTGTTAACGGTGTGTGTGTGTGTGTGTCTCCCATCCATCATCACATACACTTCCCTCCTTTAGCGTGTTCGAAAATAGAACAGTGTGTGAACATGACCTCTCCCACACATAAACACACTCACACACACACAAACGCACACACTAGTAAACACACCCATTACGATGCCATTGTGTCTTAGTTTCTTGTCCAGAATGTGGGCGCGTGTTTGTTTGTGTGTGTGTGTGTGTATGTGTGTATTATCAGGAGTTGTAAGGAAAAATGTCCCTCTTGCCATGTCCTCCCTCCTTCTTTCTGTCTCTCTCGCTCTCTTTTCTTTCACGCCACAAAGTCTGGAGTTGCTGCCAAATTTCCTTTGTGGCAAAGGTGTGGTACCACGACACTGTCTCACACACACACACACACACACACACACACACACACACACACAGACACACACACACACACACACACATACACACACACCTACACACACCTACACACACATTCACCCTTGTTTTGCTATAGAAACAGCCACAGAGTGGATGGGACACTTAGTGATAATGAACTGATATAAGGGCAGAACAGATGAGGTGGAGGTGAAGTGTGCTCGGATGCTGGCTGATGTGCTGCTTCCTCTGCTGACTTCACCATTTCCTTCTGATTGAAAAAATGTTTAAAAAAAAAAAAAATAAGTAAAGGGAGGCTGCAACTTTCATATGGCTTATGAAGGAATCTTGGTCCCCGGAGGATAAAATCTTCAGGAACAGGTCGAAATGTCTAATACACATTAACGATAAGATATACGTTTGCTGTGATGAGGTAGTTAAAATCTAATAATCTGTGGTGTCATGAGTGTAGATGAAATTTAAAGAATATTTATTGTCCTTTCATGGGTGAATTTTTTTTCCTGTGATGTGTAAAGTGCAGAATTAATGGAAATGATCAAATTATTTTAAAATAAAAAATTAAATCTAAGTAGATTGTTAACTATCTACAACACTAGTTTATTGGTTTATCTACATTGCAGAGCAATTGCAAGCAGCTGGGAACTAAATACAAGTGTTAGTTATTCTGTCTAGAATATCTATAATGTAATTATGGCTGCAACTATCACTATTCTGGTAGGAATTACAACCTAGTCCACAACCCAAAGATCATCAGTTTACTATTATAGAGACTAAAGAAACCAGGAAATAATTAGAGAAGAGAAGCTGGAACCAGAGAATTTGGACATTTTCTTCTTAAAAATGACTCAGATCTATTAATCTAAACAGTTGGTGATTGGCGACTAATCAATTAATCAACAAATAATTTTAGCTCTAATTATAATTGTATTTGGTAACTGTGTTTGTTGGGCCAAACGTTGCTATGACATAATCATAATAAACAGGGTTTCCCACAGAAAATTTAGGAGAGGCGTTGACGAGGGTGATGCTAAAGTTCAGTAATTTATTTGTGATCAAATTAACAAGAAGAATACTGATTATAAAATAAATGTGTTTAGGCCCAGACAGTGAGAGTACTGGGATTTCCTGAGGGTCTGTGAACGCATCTTGGAGTAAGATGCTGCTGTGGTTCTCCACTGAAAGAAGAAAAGATGCAGATGAACTTTCTTATGAAGTTTGTTGTTTTGGTGTATGGCTACAGGCAGCGGGAGGTTTTTGAGAGACGTTAGAATACTATGCATGCAGGGAAGCAGGAAAATCACTAGCAGTCATGCGATAGTGATTAAAGGTCCAGTGTGTAGAATTTTGCAGCATCTAGCCAAATAATGTTCATGTTGTATTTTAATTATATTAGTTGTAGGTCGCCATATTAGCTCCTGTCTCTTTAAATCCCGCCTCCTGACGAGCTCACTCTGTTTTGATTGGCCAGCTTCAGGAAGCTTTAAGAGCTACTTCTTTCCCCGTTTTCCCCCAAACGAGCCATAAAATGACCTCGACAATAAAGACGGCGAAACAAAGGAGTGTTTACAGCTGACCTCAGCTCATCCAGTGGAGCAGAAAAACATCCCAGACCAAGTGTTGGGAGCAGAATGAAGCCCTGGCTTCTGTCTTACAGGGACTATATTTACTTTCACCATACTTTAAGGAAAACGTCATCATCTTATCAAGATAAGAAGATCAATAACTAACTTTTGTGTGGAAACGAGTATGTGGTTTACAGTGTGAATGTGATGCAGTCTGTTTCCAGACTCTGCAGAAGGTTCCAGATCCACTTGTTGAACACAGGTTCTGGTTTTGGTTTCAACAGAAGCACACACTGATTAAAACTATTTTTAAGAAATACCTCCACACTCTCAAACCGCAAACGTCATATAATTTTGACACACTTTAAAACTTTTTTTTGATGCATCAACTTTTTTACTTCATGACATTAAGCAAGTTTATTTATTTATTCATCAAAGAAATCTGTTATAAAAGGACCTTAAAATGTAATTGAGACAATTATTCAAGAATGAAGAGAGAAGAAAATACAAGAATTAAAGTTGCATTACACATATTTATTCTTATATATTTGTAGTCTATGTTTAAATTTTCTTCATAAAGAGTTTATTTATTAATACATATAGATGCAGCACACACACACACACACACACACACACACACACACACACACATACATACACACACCCAGGCACAGGGAGCCTGGGAGAGTGGTGTAAGTGGGAGTAGTTCCTGGTTGGTCGAGCAGGAGGCTCTGAGACGCCACAGCAGTCTCCCCTGGAGCTGGGCGTGGGGAGGAAAGTGTGTGTGTGTGTGCGTGTGTGTGTGTGTGTGTGCAGGTCATTATAATGTGGTGGTGGGGGGGGCATGTCCTTGGCAGACGGACAAACACACCACAGATATAATATTCTTTTTAGGAGGTTGTTTATTTGAAGAATAATTTTGAAAATCATATGATCATATGTAACTTTAAAGTAGCAGCAAATTGTGTTCAGTTTTCATTCAGACAGTAGCTGATGATTCAGAATTTGCTTTGACATAAAAAAAAGGCAATTTGTAGGAAACATGAAAATTGTATTGAAAGGTTTTATAACAATGATCAGATCCAAGAGCTGTACAACGCCCACCAGCTTCTCATCAGTCTCATATTTGTTTATTGAGCATTTTCTGGGAAGACGTTTCTGACTACAGCCCTGCAGCTGTTCTACTGTTGTCCTGTTGTTGTTCTACTATTGTCCTATTGTTGTCCTTTTGTTCTTCTGTTGTTGTCCTGTTGTCCTTTTGTTGTTCTACTGTTGTCCTATTGTTGTTCTATTGTTGTCCTATTGTTGTTCTATTGTTGTCCTGTTGTTGTTCTACTGTTGTCCTGCTGTTGTCCTATTGTTGTCCTGTTGTTGTTTTATTGTTGTCCTGGTGTTGTTTTGTCATTGTCCTGTTGTTGTTCTATTGTTGTCCTGTTGTCCTTTTGTTGTTCCGTTGTTGTCTTGTTGTTGTGTTGTCCTATTGTTGTCCTGTTGTTCTTTTGATTGTTATCACATCTTCTGTTGTCCTGTTGTTGCGCTGTTGTTTTGTTGTTGTCCTATTGTTGTTGTTTTGTCCTGCTTTTGTTCTGTTGTCCCATTGTTGTTCTGTTGTCCTGTTGTTGTCCTATTGTTGTCCTGTTGTTGTTCTACTGTTGTCCTATTGTTGTCCTGTTGTTGTCCTATTGTCCTGTTGTTGTTTTATTGTTGTCCTGGTGCTGCTTTGTCATTGTCCTGTTGTTGTTCTATTGTTGACCTATTGCTGTCCTTTTGTTGTTCCGTTGTTGTCTTGTTGTTCTTTTGCTGTTCTGTTATCACACTTTCTGTTGACCTGTTGTTATTCTGTTGTTGTCTTGTTGTTGTGTTGTCCTATTGTTGTCCTGTTGTTCTTTTGCTGTTCTTTTATCACATCTTCTGTTGTCCTGTTGTTGCGCTGTTGTTTTGTTGTTGTCCTATTGTTGTTGTTTTGTCCTGTTGTTGTTCTGTTGTCCCATTGTTGTTGTGTGTTCCTGTAGTTGTTCTTTTGCTGTCCCTTAGTTGTTCAATTGGCCTGCTTTTGTTCTGTTGTCCCATTGTTGTTCTGTTGTCCTGTTGTTCTTTTGCTGTCCTGTTGTTGTTCTGTTGCTCTATTGTTGTCCTATTGTTGTCCCTATTTTGGATTGTTGTTGTTCTATTGTTATTTTTATTATTGTGTTGCTGTATAGTTTGTTTATTACAGTCTCTCCTGTGCAGTAGCAGGTTTGATGTGAATATTTCTATGATAATATGGTAATAAACTATGAAGAGCAGGTCATCAAGTCCACTCTATTTAACAAATGTTTACAGGCAGCTGTAACTAATTTTTATTGTCAATAATAATTAATGTAATCTTTATTTCAAAAGGAACCAGTGACAGGTTCATTTCTGCTTTGTAAACGATAAAGTGATTATCTCATCTTCTGGTGTTTAACTTTTTTTATTGATGGAATGATGATGGTGAAATGAGTCATTCACATTATTAGTCCATGTATTTACAGCCTCAGTGTGTTGTTTGTTTGTTTGTAACTACTGTTTCTGCCTGTAGGTGGAGACAAAACTCCCTCAATGCAGCTTTAAACAAACACAAACATGTTAAAAACATGCCTGAGTTCTGTTTTACACGCTCTGGGATCAGTGTCTTCCTGAAATTAAGAATCTGTTTAGTTTTTCAGAGCTTTTTCATGGTAGCCATATTGCTGTGAGCAGGTGTTATTAGTATTTAACACCTGCCTTATTAGTGTCATTAGTATTTATCCTACTAGTTTATTTCAATATACTGCTGTGAAAGAATGTTTGTTGGAGCTTTACAGCTGTGAGAAAATCACACATCTCACACAGCTGCTGATTTGTCTTTTTCTCTCTCTCACTTTCTCTGTCTCTATTTCTCCCTCCCTCTCTCTCTCTCTCTCTCTCTCTCTCTCTCTCTCTCTCTCTCTCTCTCTCTCTCTCTATCTGTCTCTCTATCTGTCTCTCGCTCCCAATGAGTTGTTGTTAAGCTTGGCCACTAATCGCTCTGGTTGGGACTGTGGTCGACTCGGTTACCACTATCCTGCCCTCAAATACACACACACAGGAACATATATATATATATATGAACACGTGTGTGTGTGTGTGTGAGTGTGTGTGTGTGTGTGTGTGTGTTCTTGTTTAGTCTGTCATTCTTGTGCAAACTTGTCTTGGTCTAATTTCAGTGTCTTTGCTTGTTTCATGCGTGTATAGTTTGAGTGTATGTGTGTGTGTGTGTGTGAGCGTCTGTTTGCATGCGTGTGTGTCTTGAATGTGTGTATTAGTGTGTGTGTGTGAGAAGCTCCATTCTCAGTTGGGCAGAAACAATGGAACCTCTCTGATTACATCTGTGTGTGTGTGTGTGTGTGTGTGTGTGTGTGTGTGCGTGTGTGTGTGTGTGTGTGTGTGTGTGTGTGTGTGTGTGTGTGTGTGTGTGAAGCTTTTGGGGGGATGGAGGGGGGTGTAAGGGTGGCGGTCATGGAGGAGGATAGAGGGGGATGCAGAGTTCTGAAGCTCCCCCCCTCTTTCTTTCTGTCCCCGCCCCCTCCCGCCCGACTGGCGTCTCATTGGTTAAATCCACAGCTTTATATTTATCTGATTGGTCAGGGCGGAGTATATATACACAGCGTGGGTCAGTTAAATCTGGCCACAAGTTTCAAAACTTCTAACAGGACAGAGAGGAGGAGAGCCGGTGAGTCAGAGTCAGAGTGACGGAGGGAATCAAACCGCTGCTGCTGCAGAAGAGCAGGAAGAACAGAAAGAGTCACTGTGGATCTGTTTCAGGGGGAATATCCTGCAGCACAACCTGCTTGTTTTCTCTTTCTGTCTTTTTCCTCTCAGATCTCGATGTTTTTCTTTGGGATTTGTGTTTCAAATCCATCTCATTCCTCTCTTCATCCTCCCGCTCTTTGTTTTGAGTCACTACTCGTTTCTAGAACTTTGCAACAAAACAAACCCAGACAGACGTTTCCAGAATCTCACTCGGACTAAAAGCTAAACCTGAAAAGCCCTGCGGGATGAATTTAACCGAGCCAGCCCTCCTGCACCCAGGCCGGGTGTCCCTCAGGGGCCCCTGGGCCTCCGGGACCCCGAGTCCGGCTTCAGACTCAGAGCTGGGATTCGATCAGAGTCTGTCCGGGGACTGCAGCTCACCCGACGGCCTCGGACCAGCCAGTATGAGGCGGGCTGAAGCCAGGATGTCAGGGGGTCAGAGCCCGGACTTGGCCCCGGCAGGGGGGCTGGCTGCCGGGGCAGCCGATGGGAAGGCCGGTGAGCAGAGGATCCGCAGACCCATGAATGCCTTCATGGTCTGGGCCAAAGATGAGAGGAAGCGGCTGGCAGTGCAGAACCCGGACCTGCACAACGCCGTCCTCAGCAAGATGCTCGGTAAGAGATAGACGATCGGATCACATCCACCAGCAATAAACTCTAGAAATAACAGGAAAAACTTCAGATCCACTTCCTGTCAGCAGCTTTTCATAAGAGAAACTGTAGAAAAATTGTACATTTTACTTTTACTTGAACTTTGTTGAAATGTGAACTCAACACCAGGACAGTTCAATGATCTGAATATAATAGAACTTCAGATTAAATAAACCTGCAAAAGCATCATATCTGAACTACTGACACACATGTACATATTTATAATATACATGACACATTATTCTTGTCTAAATACTCCTAATAGTAAAAGTCCTGAATTCAAAATGTTACTCAAGTAAAAGTACAAAAGTATTATTATAAAATTGTACTTTAACATCAAAAGTAAAATACTCACTAAACAGTCTCTCTATTATTTGTTTTATCACAAACAAACACAGGAGACAATTTTAATCAATGAGAAGCCAATTTTACATACTAAGTACTGCATTATATATTATATATAAGTGTATCACATGTGGAAGATTTTAAATAACCTCAATCACACATTTAAAGACAATTTAAAAAGTAATATTATTAAAGTAATAATATTTAAATGTATTTTTATACCTAAAAAAAAATAAAAACTGTATGAAAACACATGTAATGGAGTGGAAATATAAAATACAAATACTTAAATAAGGTACAAGAACCTCAAGATTTAGTGACTTTCCACCTCTGCTAATGTCACATATTATTCAAATATAACCCTAATTTCAAGACCCTTTTATAGACTCTTATAGTTGGTTTATTTTATGACAGATAAGTATATTAAAAAAATTCTCTGTAAGAGCTAATTTACTTTATTACTCTTAGAATGTGGGAACAGATTGTGCTGCATTGCCAGGATTGAGGTTTCACATGTTCCATCTTTCCCTCGAGGCCCTAAACATGACATCTGTAATAAATTATGATTGGCTGCAGATCAGCTGTTACAGTCGATGTTTCGCTGATGTTAAGAGTGAAACACAAAACATTTCCTGCCTCAGATCTGCAGGTTCTGTGATGATCTGACAGATCTTCTGAGAATCAGAAAGCTGGAGAATGTCCTTCAGAAACGTCTCAAACCACCACTGCAGCATAAATCTCTTCTTCTGTCGTCCATGTGCTCATTATGTTCCAGATGCCATAGTTTTGTCAGAATGAAAAATCCGCTGTAACCAACATGAATCCAACTCAACCACAACCACTGTTCTGCTGCAGCGAGGGAAAGTTTCTTTTACGAGCAGCTTTTAACTACGCTGGGGGTTTATATAAAAACATACAGAGTACAGAGCCATGAAGGGAGCCATGGGTCAGAGGTCAGAGGTCATGCTGCTCTGATTATATACTCTCATATACTCTCATTTAATGATGTTTGTTTGTTTTGTTTGTAGCAAATCTATAACGGATAAATTCAAATCTGACAGGTTTGAATGTTTTCATTAATACTAAAAATCTTCATTCTTCAAGAAGGAAAAGGTAAAGCTGAGAGTGATTGCCATGTCTTTGACAGAACTCATCATAAAGGTCCCATTTTATAGATTTAACTTCTCTTCTGGGGCGACACGGTGGCGCAGGGGTTAGCGCTGTTGCCTCACAGCAAGAAGGTCGCAGGTTCAAGACCTCCTTGGTCCGGGGTCTGGGACCTTTCTGTGTGGAGTTTGCATGTTCTCCCCGTGTCTGCGTGGGTTTTCACCGGGTACTCCGGCTTCCTCCCACAGTCCAAAAACATGCTGAGGTTAATTGGCAACTCTAAATTGCCCATAGGTGTGAATGTGTGAGTGAATGGTGTGTGTGCCCCACGATTGGCTGGCGACCATCTGGGGTGTATCCCTGCCTCTCGCCGTAACACGCTGGGATAGGCTCCAGCAGACCCCTGCGACCCTAATGAGGAATAAGCAGGTATAGAAAATGACTGACTGACTTCTCTTCTGTTTTATGTAAAGTTGTGATGTCACTAATAAGGTACGTATGAGATTTCAAGAATTAGTTGTTTGGTTCATAAAATGGTGCAAATGTGTTTGCAGCCGAACTGTCAGCCTAAAATGTCTTTTTTGATGTCAACTACTTTGATAATTGATTAATGTTATTTTTTAGGAATAAAATGTCCAAACTCTCTAGTTCCAGCTTCTCTTCTCTGATTATTTTCTGGTTTCTTTAGTCTTCTATAATAGTAAACTGATGATCTTTTGGTTGTTGGTTTAGACAAAAAAAGACCTTTTAGGTCAATTTTCATCTTTGACTGTTATTAATTGAAACTGGAGTGGACGCTGATATAACTAATGCTTGTTGTGTAGATAATAACTGGGAGTGGGACACTGATGCTTTAGGTGCTTAAAGGGACAGCTCAATATTTTTGACATTTACCCTCATTTCCCATATTCCTTCCTTCATGTATCTGCAGCATGGAGACATGACTTCACTGATCCTCCAGTATTGATCTTTGTAGTGATTTCCAGTTTAATGTTAGTTCAGCTGAAAATGAATGAACCCTGGTATGAAGCTGGGTTTGTAATAACAGTGTCTCAGTCAGCTGCACCATGTCATGGTTCCATTTCATTCATCTGTGCTTTTATTTTAAAAGGTTTGGAAATGAGCAGTGATTCTGTTTGTGACAGAGTGGTGGAGGTTTACTAGAGCCGTGCTGTGGTCTGCAAAGTAGTTCCGGAACAAATCCAGCTCCAGTTTAAATATTCAGTCAGTGAGTCGTCTACAAACTGCAGGAAAACATGTTGACAACAAGTCAGATTAAACCATGAACTTCATGTTTGGGAAACAGCTGCTGAACCTGCAGCTGAACTAAAATTAGACCGGATATCACTACAAAGATCAATACTGGAGGATCAGAAAAATCATGTCTCTATGCTGCAGATACATGACGGAATCAGGGAAATAGGGATAAACATTAAAAATACTGAACTGTCCCTTTAAAGACTTGGAGGACATGTTGTAATTATGCTCCGCTGTATTATTCAGGTCAGTCCTGGAAGGCCTTGAGTGCTACAGATAAGCGTCCATTCGTGGAGGAGGCAGAGCGGCTCCGTGTCCAGCACCTCCAGGACCACCCCAACTACAAGTACCGGCCCCGCCGCAAGAAGACCACCAAGAAACTGAAGCGGGTGGAGCCGGGGCTGCTGCTGCACAGCTTGGCCCAGGGCGGGGCGCCGGGCCTTGGGTGCCTGGGTGCAGAAAGCGTCTCCGGAGGATCCACCTATGGACACCCGGGCCACCACCACCACCACCACCACTCCCACCACCTGCTGCCCTCGCTGGGCCACTTCAGGGACCTTCAGGGGCCAGGACACCAGGAGCTGGAGAGCTATGGCCTGCCCACCCCAGAGATGTCCCCTCTGGATATCCTGGACGACGGCGCTGGTGAGTCCGTGTTCTTCCCCCAGCACATGCAAGAGGAGGCGGGTATGGGGGGATGGAGCGGGTACCATCACCACCTCCACCACCACAACCCGCAGTACAGCCACCACTACAACAACCACGCCCATCACAACACCATGCATGGTGCTGCGGCTCAGGGTTCAGTCTGTGTCGGATTGAACTCCACCATGACGTCTGGTTTGAGTCCAGGTAGAAGCTCCAGGATCGATTCCAGGATGACATCAGTGGACTCAAATATGACCTCAAGCATGAGCTCTGTCACATCGGTGTTGGCGAGTTCGGTAAACTCCAGGTTAAACTCAACTCATGGTCACCACATCACCCTGAGGAGTCCCGTCAAGTGCCCTGACTCCTCCCCCTCCTCAGTGTCCTACCCCCAGCCTTCCATCAGCCTCTCAGAGACCATCAAATCCCACCAAACCCCCCTGAGCAGCATCCCTGTCAGCTACTTAAGCCAGATGTACAGCAACTCAAACCCCGCCCACTTCCCACCGTCTCACCTGGGGCAGCTTTCGCCTCCTCCTGAAACGTCCACATCCTCTTGCTCGTCCTCCTCCATCCCTGCATCAACCTTCCTGCCCTCCATGCATGTAGACCCTTCAAATTCGGAGTCTGTCGGCCACTTGGCGTCTTCTTCCTCTGCAGAGTTTTGGTCTGAGGTGGACAGGCACGAGTTCGACCAGTACGTGAATGTCGGAAGGAATCGAGAGGAGGCGTATGGGCTTGGTGGGGGCTCCAAAGTTCTGGTAGGGAGAGGTAGCGTCGGCAGCAGCATTATGAGCAGTGCTGGTGGCTGCGATGAAGGAATCAGCCCTCTCATATCTGCTCTGTCTGACGCCAGCAGCGCTGTCTACTACAGTGCCTGCATCACTGGATGAATCAAGCTGGTTTGTTGGGAGGAAGCATGTTGGGAGGGTTAGTTTTGGCTCATATTTTCTGTCATGTCTCGCTTATCTCTTATAGATTCCCACTCTAATTAAAAAAAAGTTCTTTATAAATACTAAAAAGAAACAAGCAGATGAGTGTTTTTCTCATAAAATACTTGGAGCCACCTTGTAGCTGGAAAATATAACTACATAAAAACATAACTGGAAAAAAGGCATTCTTATCAAAAAGAAAATACAAAACGCAAATTTCGTATTTTTTTACATTCATTAAAGGTACAGTGTGTAGTTTTCTGGTAGCAAAATGTGAATTTCCATTTCTAAAAACATTGAGTTGAAAAATAACTCAATCTAAGCTCATAAAAACACAACAATAAAAACACAAAAACACATTTTGATTGAATTATATATTAATTAATACATTTATGATTATTAAATTACATTTCTGCCCATTTTGATTGAATTATATATTAATTAATACATTTATGATTATTAAATTACATTTCTGCCAAGTCTTTTCTGACTAAATGCTTCTAAATCTTACACACTGCACCTTTAATAACTTAGTTTTCCTTGCTAGCTATGTGCTAGTGTTGCTAGTTCAGATTTAAACATCTTAGCATAGATAACTGAGCACATGGTGGATTGTGTGATTTGTCGTTAGTTTCACCTTTTGTAAGCAGAAGCTCTAAGCAGCAGTGTTTGTTTTGGCAAAAATCACCAACAATTATTTTGTTAACTAGTACATTAGCTAATAGCTCTAGCTACGTGAAAGAGGAACTACACGTCTATTTTTTTACTTTTGCACTCGAGGCACTTCTCACAGTGCAGTGGCCAGAACAGCAGAAGGCAGCTGCAGATGTTTTCCACATTATCTCAGCTTTTTAATTGTTAGGAGGTTTTTCAGTTATTTGTTCCACGTGCCAAGTCAGTAAATGTCTTATCTAATTTTTTTTTTTGTTTTGTTTTTTGTTCAGTTTGGATCACTGAGGATTAGCTGTTTGTTTCAGAGCTAAAACCTGATTTAATAGGTGCAGCAGAGCCATGGTTTTAGTTTCAGAATACAACAGGAATGTGGATCTAAATAATATTAAAATGAGTTCTTATCAATAAGTGGATGCATTTAGGACCCAGGATTAATCTATGGAATCTTCAGGGAGCTTTGTCTTAGTTAAAGTGTTTTTGAATTTGAGCTGCGACAATTTGTCGATTTATCAATTAGTTACCGACTATTACATTTATCCTAGTTGCAGTTCTACTGCAGCAGTTCTGACACATTAGGATGTTTAATTTCCTTTGTTCCCAGAGTTCATGCAATTGAAATTGTATGTATGGAATATTATCAATTGCACTGTGTGAAGAGCTGCAACTAATGACTATTTTGATTAATCAATCGTTCATTGAATTGATTAATGGATTAGTTGTTTAGTTCATAAAATGGTGTCAAATGTGGATCATTGTTTCCCAAAGATAAAGATTCAACCTAAAATGTCTTTTTTTGTCCACAACCCAAAGATCATCAGATTACTATGATAGATGACTAAAGAAACCAGGAAATAGTCAGAGAAGAGAAGCTGGAACCAGACATTTTGGACATTATCTTCTTAAAAATGACTCAAATCCATTTATTGATTATCAAAACGGTGATTCATGTGATATTTAGCAACTAATTAATTAATCAACCAAACATGTGGTCATCAAATCTGAATAAAGTCAGCTCCTCGTATTGTTTTTTTGACATTTCATCTCAGGATCAGACAAATATTCATCTCTGACGTCTTGAAGGACAAATGAAGGACAGATGAAGGACAATTGAAGGACAGACCAGAGACAGAGACTGGATGTGAGAGCTGAATCCAGCTCCACATTTCTGCGTTGGCCACAGACCCAGAACAGACCACTGATGTCTCCCACTAACTATCAGGATGTTTTACAGGCCGGTTCAGGGTTTTCTCTGGTCTCAGGGCCTCATGTCAGACTCCAGCCAGAATCTGAGTTTTAAGTTGCTTTTCTTCTTGGAAAACACAGACAACGCTGATTCCGAGGACTTTTGTTCTTTAACCAGTAAGCCTCTGCTTTAACAAACATATCACTTGTTTAAACAAAATGTTCTTTTTCAAAGTTGAAGGTTCATGTGCAAGGTTTGAGATTTTTGGAGACGTAGCCGTTTACTGTGTGTGTATATATATATGTATATATGTATATATGTATATATATATATATATATATATATATATATATATATATATATATATATATATATATATATATATATATATATATATATATATATATATATATGAATAGGATGTAAAGGAGAAATTGAGACTATGAAATGTTCTCTTTGCACTGGGTTTAATGTCTTAGCTGTATAGAGGGAAAACTACTTATTAAAAGTCAAATGTCTATAATTTTAAATATGTATTTGTACAGATTATTGTTTTATAAATTCTAATTTTACTTAAAGGAGAAGTTTGACATTTTTGTAAATATATTTGTTAGATAAGAAGATGCTGTAGCTGGAGCAGTTAGCTTAGTTTAGCATAATGACAGAAAACAGCTAGCATGACCGAACCTCTAAAACTCATCTTTTAACGCATATTTCATTCATTTGATCTAAACACAAGCAATGGTAGAAGCTCAAAAGAGAAGGTTGTCCACACAAGGAGGCAAAAAGCTGCACTGGAAGAAGAAAAAAGAACTCCCGCACACTGTCAATCACAGAAGAAGGATTTCAATGTTACTGACATTTCAGTCCTCAGACCTTCATCAGGTAGTTTTTACTACCTACTGATAAAGGTCTGAGACATTATAATCATTCCTTGACTAAGTGTGCAGGAGTTCTTTTTCCTGATACAAACACAAGCATAATGTGACTGAACTTGACTTCACCTTTATCATTCACCTCAGCACCAGCTCTCATGATGTTTGTTCCATAGGTGTGGAACTATGCTCAGGTGTAGTCAACAGGATGTAGAAAGTTTGTGTTTAATTAACAGCCGATTCTCACTAATATGCCTCAAAGATGAATTAATGAAAACAGAAAACTTCATGGTTTTAAGCTTATAGGCTCTGTGGCAAAACAGTCAGCAAAATGTTCTCCATGAATCAACAACACATTTATGATCTTTGAAATCTCCATCAATAGAAAAATAATGTATATGTTAACTGATCAACAAACCAGTGAGTTTTATGGTTTGATGAAGGTTCCCACTGACGAAAATCACAAGATCCCACGATAAGATAATCTCTGTCACAGCAGGGATGTAGAATGAGAACAACAATGTCCGATGTATAGTTGCTGTTAAATGTCAGTTTTTTGTTCTCCTACCAGTCTGTGCAAAGTGTTTTATTTTGAAAATCCATGGAATGATTTGTCCCTTTTCCTGCCCAGATTTCCTTGTCTATCTCATTCTGCTCTGTGACAGTTGACACTCCATCGAAAACAGAGCCGTGAGTGTTTAACAGATGTTTTAGTTCGTTATTCTTTTCTCCTGCAGACTCCAGTACAATTAACAGCACATGGACAATTATGCAAATTAGATGATGGCGTCATTTTGTGGCTTTTAGGAGCCAAAAGTTGCTTTCGTTACTGAGGAGTTGGCAACACTGACACGTAAAAGCTTCAAAATTCCCGAGCGACGTATTTACTGACCAGTTTTATGTTGTAGAACAAAATGTGAAAATAGCAGATCTTATTTTATCAGGAAAACAGGAAGTGGTATAGTGCTAAATGCTTTCCTTTTTTTCCGCTAAATTAAGCTAATCCCACATGCACAGGGTACCAAGTGGTATTGATCAAAACTGTATAAATCTATTTGCCAAAATGTTAAACTGTCTCTTTCTGATTTAAATACAAAATCATCTCAGCAGTGAGTTTACCACTGTTATTTTTCTGTTGTTCATCCAAAATAAATTTTATTATAATGAACTCGCCTTGAAAAGGGGAATTTGTGACTGTAAAGATCTCTGTTGAGTTTGTTGTGCAGAGAAAATGCAGAATGCCGCATGTTTTGTCCTGTAAGTCGTTGTATACAGAAAGCAGAGGTTCAGCCTGCATCTGTTCTGCATTATCCCACAGACAATACGCTTTTTTCATACATGAAACAGTAGAAGAAAATCAAGTATCTTATACAGTGGAACAGTTGTATTCACCACTGTTCCTGCTGTGGTTGGAGTCGGTTGAAAACAGAGCAACAGTGGATTTTTCCCAAACTTTTCCTTGGAGCAGCCGCAGTTCAAGCTCTGGAATATCCGAAGAATCCTCTGCATTCTTTTCTGTTGACACCAAACAAGCATTTCCATTTTAATTTACTGTGACACACAGAGAACATCAGAGACGCTTCTTTTTCTGTTGAGTCGTGCAATAACTCTGAGGCTTTTGGAAATAATTATCTGAAGAAAAAAAGAAAAGAAAAGGAGGTTTTCTTAGCAGTCACATAACGACAAATTAAAAGCAGGATTTTCCCATAAGTGTCACAGCAACGCTGGAAATGTGCCTGACAGGGACTGATTTAACATTTTCTGAGTGTAGAAAGTGTTTTTGTTTGTGTTTATGTTTTAAAATGTGCCTGTAAATCCATCTCTTCTCTTCCATGAAATTATTTTAACAAAATAAAAGACTTCTAAGGCTGAACAACGTCTGTATCAGGATGTATTTCATTCAATAATAAAATAAGGTAGATGCTAATATTTGTTTGACTACAATGAATCTCTTATCTGTTCTAAAAGCTAGTAGACCTTCTAGAAGCTTTAAAATCATAAATATTTCTTAGTGATATCACAACTTCACATAAAACAGGAAAAGTGACTGATGTAGAATATTTATTTAAAAGATTTGTAAGCATTACCGAACAAAAATCACATTAAAGTCGACCTGAGGATATTTTCCAAGTGAATTTTCCTACTCAGAAATAGATTTCCTGATGATTCCAGTAAAAAAAACCATAACAAAACAAAAAATGGAGGTTTAGAGACAGAAAAGCTGCTGTTTAAAGCAGTAGCAGGTTAATTTAATCTAGAAACTTTATTTTGAAATTTGACTAAAGATCCAATAGTTTCAGGGATTTTTTTTTTTTGCTAACGGATATTTTCATTTCATTGGCTCCTGCTAACGAAGCTTTTGATCCACCTCACCATGCTGCAGGATAGTTGGAGTCCACATTCTACCAGATCAAGACTGCAGGCTTTAGAGCCAGGCGGCCCAGTGCATGATGGGAAACTCCTGCTGTTACCTGATCTGATTGGCTCCAATTGGACTAAAAACACTTTTCTACAATAAAATCTCATTTTGTGTGTGATTGTAATATTTAATCCTGGATCATTTTAATCTGATGTAATGATTGATGTGAATGATTCATGTGTTAACAAACATATTAATTTAGTAAATAATAATAATAAATATTATTATATAACATTAATAATAATAAATGTATGTAAATTATGTAAGACTTATAATAATACATATCATATTATATTAACACATATTAATAATAATACATATTATATAACACTTATCACAAAACATTATAAAATAAAAAACTCTACATAATAATAAATACAACTCAGTCAAAAAACCTTTGTTGCTTTTCCTTTCCACATTACTCTCTATATGTTGAACTGTTAATCCAGTTTTTCTTTTATTTAATTAAAATGTTTAATTTCCTAAATGTTGAGATTGTAGGATAAATAATTCACAACTGTAACAACTTCATCCCACATCTTTTTATCAGATTAAAAGATTTAATTAAATGTATAAATTAAATGGTTGTGTTGTTTTCTTTGTCCATTTTTTGTATTTTTTCATGTTTTTGCTTATTTAATCTATATTTATAGCACAAGGTAGGGCTAGTGATGGAGGGAGAGATGGTTCTTGTCTTTTATTGTCATCACTTCTTTTCTTCTACTTCATCGGTTCTTCACTTCTTCACCTCCTTTACTCTTTTCTCTCTTTCAACCTTTTAACCTCATTTAACTCTCGTCCGTCTCTCTTTTCTTTTCTTCTTTTCTTTTTTTGACTCCTCCCTTCTCATCTTTCTCTATCATCTAAACAATCTACTTGTTTTATTTTTTTCCTTCTTGTCTTTTTCTCCTCGTCATTTCTTCCTTCCCATCATGTCTCTTCTACTTTTCTTTTCACCACATCTTCACCTTTGCTTCGTTGCATTGTTTTTATCAAATCATCTCCCTCTTTATTTATTTCTCTCCGATTTCTCTTTCCACTTTTGCCTTTCTCATCAAATCCCTTCTTCATCTTCTTATTTCCGATCCTCTTCTCTGTTTCCACCATAATTATCTTTATTCTCCAGATCTCCCTCCTCTCTTTCTCCTCGTCCTTCTCTTCGCATTAAAACTCCTGACTTGCATCTTTTTATGATCGTTTCCATATGATTCATTTGTGTCTTGGTTGGAGAACAAGAAGAATTTAACACGTCTTCACAGTTAAAGACCAGATCATGTGTGTGTGTGTGTTTTCCTACATCAGGTCATGTACTTTTTTTTTACTTTAACAGTGTGTGTTGCTGAGGTAACTAACAGGAATGTGAATGCGAGGAGGAAACTCCTGTGGAAGTTTGGGATGTTCGGAAAGGGTGTGTGTGTGTGTGCGTGTGTGTGTGTGTGTGTGTAGAAAGGAAGAGGTGTATATTTTTGTGGGAACACCTCACCCCGCTGCTTGTTACTCTGACTGGAAAAGATAACACGAGGCTGGATTCCCCTTTTCCAGCTGGAAATGAGCACACATGAGCTTTAAGGGTGTGTACACATATGTGTGAGTGTGTGTGTGTGTGTGTGTGTGTGTGTGTGTGTGTGTGTGTGTGTGTGTGTGTGTGTGTGTGTGTGTGTGTGTGTGTGTGTGTGTGTGTGTGTGTAAGTTTCATGCTGTGATGATTCTAAGTTTTTCTATGGCGGCTGCAGTGTTTCTGTTTGGTGCAGTAACTTTAAAATGTTTTTATTCCACTTTGTGACAAGTGAACGTTGCTTTAAAGTCTATAAAACTAATAAAAACGTTATCAAACTTTAGAGCTGCAACACAACAATTGTGACAAGAATCGAAAGAGAAGAACAGGAGTGAGATGAAAAAGAAGTGAGGACAGAGGTCAAAGAAAAGAGAGATGGACAGAGATAAATGAGGTTAAAAGTTTGAAAAGTGATGGAGGTGAAGAAGTGAAGAGCCGATGAAGTAGAAGAAAAAGAAGCGGTGATAAGATAAAAGACAAGAAAAGGATGATGAGAAGGATGACTGAAAGAGAATAAAGAGAAGGGAGAAAGAAAGACGTGAAGAAGAGAAAGAGGGGAGTAAAAAAAGAGGGAAACAAAGAAGAGGTGAAAGTTGGACAGGAGGGAAAAAAGAGTTTGAAGAAAAAAGAAAGACAAGACGGAGAGAGAAAAAGAAGATAGAAAACAAGGGATGAATCAAAGCTGTGGGAAAGAGAAGAAAGGACAAAGAGAGAGAGAGGTTTTCACTCGCTCTTTTCTTTTGTTTGTTGTCTTTCTCTTTGCTGTTTTCTTCTCCCTCCATCCCTCTCTCACTTCTCCAATAAAAGACGTGAGGACAGAGAATCCTTCCCCTCTATAGTTCTGTCACATGTTCTCTCTTGTCCTGATTCTTTGAATCATCCTGGAAACACGTCATCGAGTCAGGGACTCAAGTGTAATTAGTCCAGATGGTGGCGCTGCAACAACAAACTCTAAAACTCAATTTGAAACCATGAGTCTCGTCTCCATTTTCCAGCGGCTGTGTATCAGCTGTGATTCAGCAGCAGAGCAGCTCCGTTAAAGATTCACTGAAATCTGAAAAAGATCCAACCAGACAGGAAGTCAGACAGGAAAGAAAAGGGCATCCGGTATTTTTCAAAATAAAACACAATGAGCAGATTCTTGATCGTTTTACTTGGAAATTACATCATGACAGAGGCTTCAGGTCATGACAGAGGCTGAAAATTACACAGTTTTGAAGTTTTTTAAATAAAGGAATCAAGGAAACATGAGGGAGTCTGTTTGGAGCGGGCGGGATGGTAAAAAGTCACCTTTAGTTAGAAAATAGAAAATGGTGGTAAGAAACAGCATTCTTTCCATTTTGGATTCTGTGGATCCAGAAATATCTCCAAGCTCTGCCAATTTATGATGATATGGATTTTCCACCATTTTGTTGTTTACAAATCATTTCAAGGCATCTCTGGACCACACTGGAAAAATGTTATTTAGGCCTTCACAGGGTGACACGGTGGTGCAGTGGTTAGCGCTGTTGTCTCACAGCAGAAGGTCCAGGTTCCAGTCCTTGGTCTGGGACCTTTCTGTGTGGAGTTTCATGTTCACTCTGTGTCTGGTGGGTTTTCTCCAGGTTCTCCAGCTTCCTCCCACAGTCCAAACACATGATGTGGTTAACTGGAGACTCTAAGTCACCGTAGGTGTAAATATGTGAGTGAATGGTGTGTGTGCTCCATGATAGACTGGAGACCATCTGGGGTGTTTCCCTGCCTCTCACCTGTGATGCACTGGGAGTGGCTCCAGCAGACCATGTGACCCTATGAGGAATAAACGGGTATAGAAGATGAATGACTGACACTCACAGTCTGCAGATGTGTTGTGGGCGGAGCTAATATCACCTGTTGTACCCACACCTGGTGACATCTCAGTGACAACAAACCAAACAATAAAATGTCTCCAGCTGAAAACATCTTGTTTTTGGTCCAATTTGTCCATAGAATTATCTTGAAGTGTCATATTCTTTAGCAGATTATAGAATTGAAAAAAAAAACAGTTGAAATGACTTTCTCCAGAAGCTTGTTTCAGCTCCTCAGCATCTGTAGCAGAAAGTAAAGAGTGAAGGAAAATGGGCTGCAGGGTTTGAGTAAGTAAAAGAAACAAACAAACAAAACTACAAAAAGCTACAAACTACCCATAACATACCCACAACAACAACTTCAACAACTTCAATATAAGACCACTCCACTTCAAATTTAATTTAAAAAGTTGGGACAATAAGGAAAGTAGAAAAAGGGAAAAAAGAAGAAGAAGAAGAAGAAGACGGGAAGAATATAACAATGGGATATAAAAATCTCAGTTTACGGTAAAGAAAAGACTCAAAACATCACTGAGCCTGGAAATAAATAAATCCAGCATGTAACTTCTCATAAAACCACAAGTTTCACCACAACTGACATTACAAAGTGATGAACCAACATCTACCAGACATTCATTAATGCATAATTACTACAATTACATCTTTGTTTTAATATTCTTTTATTACAGTGTCAAAACTGTTCAAATTAGATTTTATTATTATGCTCACAAGGTGAGTGGAGAGAGAGAGAGAGAGAGAGAGAGAGAGAGAGAGAGAGAGAGAGAGAAGCTATGTGATGATGAACTTCAGCTCTGCCTTGAATTGCATTGAAATCATACAGTATTTGAGGCTAATCTGATCAGACACCTTTGGATTTAATTAATATACATAGAGTTATAGTAACAGAGAGAGAGAGGTAGAGAATGAGCTCCTGATTTTTTTTTGTTTGTTTTGAAAGATGAGGAAAAACTTCCACATTTTAAGCTTAAAAACTCTCTATGAGACCTTGGCGAAGAAAAAGAAAACACAAGGAAAACACGAGGAGGAAATATAACAACGGAAATCAAAGAAAACAAAGAAAAAGCTGCTAAACAACTGGCAGAAAAGAACCAACGAACCATCAACAGGAGGAGCTAGAGAGCAGAAACCCTCATCTTCAACAGAGTGAGTTGACAAAATACTGAAGGACAGAGCAGAGAAACCATTCGCAGATCACTACAAATGCTGTGATGTGAGTAACCTCATCTTTCTCAGCCAACGGCCGAGTGCATGACACTCAACCATCTGCTCACACTACCGGTCTGTCTTTGGTACCAGGCCGCACAGAAAGAAAAAATAATTTCCATTATTTTATTTTTTCGAAAATGTTTTATTTTGAAAAGTGAACGGATTTTCTCTGTTACATCCGTCTCACTTGACGCACCTCAAGGCCGCGACACAACACGTCACGTGATACATCCCGCTAAATTTAATCTCAAGATCTCAAAATGAGCAAAAAACAAACTTCTTTAGAAAGTTTTTTTACGAAGGGGAAACGGTCCAATGAAGGGACAGAAGAGGAACCTGCACATCCGGCGAAACCCATGTACCAAACCCGCTGTGCGTAATATGCGGTGACCGGCTCTCTAATGAGGCGATGAAGCCTTCAAAATTGGTTCGCCACTTGGAGAGCAAGCACCCCACGGTAAAAGACAAGCCTTTGGAGTATTTTCAAAGGAAAAAACATGAAAATGAAGTGCAGGAGCAGTTACTGATGGCCACCACATCAACAAATGCGAGTGCACTGAGAGCATCATATTTGGTGGCTAACCGTATTGCTAAGGCCAAGAAGCTATTCACTATTGGTGAAGACCTTATTCTACCCGCCGCCAAAGACATTTGCCATGAACTTCTAGGAGAGGCTGCTGTTAAAAAGATTGCACAGGTGCCTCTTTCACCAAGCACCATCACTCGGCGCATTGAAGAAATAGCAGAGGACATTGAGACACAGCTGTTGGAGAGAAATAATAATTCACCGTGGTATGCTCTCCAGGTTGATGAGTCAACAGATATTGACAACAATGCACTACTTCTTGTTTATATGTGATATCTTTATCAGGAGGATACGCTCAAAGATATGTTGTGTGCACATCGTTGCCAACTAAAACTACAGCTGCAGAACTATTCAAGTCGCTGAATGATTATATGTTAGGAAAATTAAAATGGTCCTTTTGTGTCGGCATATGCACGGATAGAGCTGCTGCCATGACTGGACGGCTGTCTGGTTTAACGGATCAAGGAGGTTGCACCTGAATACGAGTCTATGCATTGTGTCATTCACAGGGGATATCAGCAAAACCTGCCCTTGGTGTCAGAAGAGTTTGAGCGCTGCTTCCCAACCACAGAAGATCCAAGGATCCGCAACCCATTTGTCAACAAACCGGGTGAATCCAGCATGTTGATGTGTGAAGAAGATCAACTGCTGGAGATCGCAAATGACGGGGGCTTTAACCATCTGTTCGAGACATCAACTCTGCCGTTGTTCTGGATGAAAGTCATGGCAGAATACCCCGAGATTGCCACAACAGCACTGAAAACCCTGTTGCCATTTCCAACATTGTATCTGTGTGAAGCTAGGTTTTCTGAAGTGACGGCAACGAAAACCAAGTTTATCACTAACACCATTCCTCTAAAAGACAGCTTTGGTAGCAATGAATTCCATTTATATTATCTTTTTTGTCAGGCCTTCCCAGTTCATTTTTTATGTTATTTCATCACCCAGGTAGATTCCCAGATACTTAATCCCACTCTTCTTTTATGATAAAGATGGTAATCCACCTCACTGCCAAGGCTTCCCTGTTATCCAATTCATCATTGCATTTATTAGCAACCCAAATCATTCACACAGTTCTACAAGTGTCCCACCTCATTCTGGTTGGCAATTAGGACTACTCAGCTCCTCCCAGAAGACTTTATAAAAAAACATATTGATCCCGGGAGCTTCCACAGTCCCAGAACTGCCTCTGTGACTTAAAATCCTGCTCCTAAAAACAGTCCATAAAGTCTTTACAGCTTCTTTAAGATTAGTATCACAAACTAATGCTGAGTTAAAATGCCAATACTAACTCTTTGGTTTCACATTAGCAATAAAACAGTAAAACCTGTTCAATCTACCTGCTCAGAGTTGTTTCCACCTGTCCTCACCTGTTCTCCACTGCCATCAGTATTTTTCTCTGCATCAGCCCCCCACGCCTTCTTTTCTTCACCTCCTCTTCCAGCACCAGAACTCTCTCCTGGGCAGAACCTCATCAGATGTAGAACAGCCTTCTTTCACCTGCGTAACATAGCCAAAATTAGAAATATCCTATCTAAAATAATGCTGAAAAACTAATCCATGCTTTTGTTACATCTAGACTAGATTACTGTAACTCCCTACTCGTGGCATGTCCTAAAAGTTCCCTAAAAAGTTTTTAGCTGGTTCAAAACACAGCGGCTCATTTACTAACAGGAACTAATAGAAGAGAGCACATCAGCCCCATACTCCAAGCCCTTCTACTTCTCAGTTGAGAAGTAAAACCATTAATGGTATGGGCCTCTCTTATCTTAAAGATGCTCTGGTCCCGTACCATCCAAACAGAATACTTCGCTCTCAGAATGCAGGTCTAGTTCCACGGGTCCATAAGTAGGTAGGTAAGTAGTACTTTAGGAGCTAGAGCCTTTAGTTACCAAGCTCCTGTTTTATGGAACCAACTCCCAACAATTATTAAAGAGGCAGACACAATCTGTGCATTTAAGGTTAGACTGAAAACCTTCCTGTTCCAAAAGGCCTATGGTCAGAGTAGCTAGAAGTAAACTTAAACCCACAGTTCAGTCTAAGCTGCCCTAGGAGTGAGAATGCTGGGGGAAGTACAGTGCACTGAGCCCTATCATCGCTTTCTGGTACCATGTACCACTGTCTGTCATTAATAGTCCTAGTATCTAGTTTATACTTGGTCTTTTCATCACTATTCACCCGGGGTCCTTCTCCCCACTCCTCTTCGGGGGAGTTGCTAATGTTTCAGTTCAACCACACGAGGCCCAATGATGACGACTCCTGATGCGACCCATCAAGGCCCCTGATGAACCTAACTACTACTCCTTCACCTGCCTGGTTGTCCCCACCCTACGACATCTCTACAGACTGAAACATCTTTATAGACTATTACTTCATCATCAGATGGATGTCTGTCAGTCCTGGTTCATCTATAGCCTGTCCGTCCATGGGAGTGGATCTCTCCTTCACTGTGGTTCTCCCCGAGGTTTCTTCTTTCCCACTGGGTTTTGGAGTTTTTCCTTGCGGAGGAGGGTCTAAGGACGGGGGATGTCTGAGTCACTGTGGACTGAATTTTGTGAAGCACTTTGAGATAACTGTGTTGTAATATTGGGCTATATAAATAAAATTGAATTGAATTGAATAGATGACCACACCCAAAACACCTCAATGTTCGCTGTTGTAGCAAAGATAATATTGTCAATTTACTGCTAATTTAATGGACAGATTCAGCTATTGGGCGACACGGTGGAACAGGGGTTAGCGATGTTGCCTCACCGCAAGAAGGTCGCAGGTTCAAGACCTCCTTGGTCCTGGGTCTGGGACCTTTCTGTATGGAGTTTGCATGTTCTCCCCATGTCTGTGTGGGTTTTCACCACAATTGGCTGGCAACCATCTGGGGTGTATGCCTGCCTCTCGCCGTAATGTGCTGGGATAGGCTCCAACAGACCCCCGCGACCCTAATGAGGAATAAGTGAGTATAGAAGATCAGATGAGATTCAGCTACTGATTAATGTTGCTCTCATGTGTGAGGCGGAGGAAAAGAGAATGTTTGTTGGCCAGCACCATCATCATTCTTTGCCGGCAGAGGGAGCGGTGACACGTGTCTAACAATCCTCCATTTGTTATAACATCAACACTGGATTTCATGCACATGCAAACTCATTATTTATAAAATCCAAACTGGTGAAACTCAAGGACAATGTACAATTACAATCAGCAACATTTGTGTACAAAGCAATAAAATAACCTTCTATGACACAACATACAAAAATATTCCAGGAAAGAGAACTCAAAAAATTCATACTACCAGAAAAAAAATATCTTTGTCAGTTGCAGGGGTTAAACTGTGGAATAGTCTTCACATGGAACTAAAACAATGTCCAAACATGATTCACTTTAAAAACAGGTAGGAATTGTGATTATCATATCTTACCACTATTATCAATACAAATAAGTCCGTTAGTCTCTATACCCACTTATTCCTCATTAGGGTCGCGGGGGTCTACTGGAGCCAATCGCAGCAAATTAAAGATGAGAGGCAGAGATACACCCCAGATGGTCACCAGCCTATCATGGAACGCACACCATTCACTCACACTCACACCTACGATTTAGATTAGAATAGCAATTATAGAGTCTCCAGTTAACCTCAGCATGTTTTTAGACTGTGGGAGGAAGCTGGAGAACCTGGAGAAAACCCACACAGACAGAGGGAGGCAGACCAAGGTCTGGATCCTGGACCTTATTGCTATGAGGCAACAGAGATACCCACTGCACTATTGATAGAGGGGTTCTTTTTTAATTTCTTTTTGTCTTTGTTGATGTGTCATTTTGGTTTTACATGTTAAAAACAAATAAACTAAACTATGCTAAACTTCTCTACATTGTCCACAAAGATCATGATTCCTCCCTTCATCCTCGCTGTGTCTTAATGCTCATGGCTTCCACCACCTTCACTACCACTAAGCTACAGTCCTCCACTGAACAGAAACCTGGAGACACCTTGAAGCCATGTTTCCTGGTCAGTCTGTCCATCAACATGATGGAACAACAGCTGCTGATCTATTGTCAAAAACAATGCAGAGATGGAGAAGGGAGGATTTTCCGTGTCTTTCTGTGTTTTATGGGCCTCGTTTGGTGAGGACGTCAAATCAGTCACCGGCTACACACTGACAGCCTCTGTGTGTGTGTGTGTGTGTGTGTGTGTGTGTGTGTGTGTGTGTGTGTGTGTGTGTGTGTGTGCGTGCATGCACGTGTGTGTAGCTGTGGTCATATGTCAGAATCTTTTGTGAGACAGTTTACTCTGTAAATGTGTTTGTGAGTTTGTGCAACGTCTTTGTGTTTACTGTGCTGACAGTAAATTGAAGTGTGTGTGTGTGTGTCTCCTTCCAGTTCCAGTAGTTGCATACATATGTGTGTGTAAATTCATGTGTGTGGGTGACCAAGGCTTTTTTATTTTATGTCCATGCACTTTTGAATTCCCACTCTAACTAACCACAAACATGAAATATAGACAGTGTGTGTGTGTGTGTGTGTGTGTGTGTGTGTGTGTGTGTGTATGTGCGTGTGTGTGTGCGTATGCGTGTGTGTAAGTGATCTGATGACATTTCATGTTCTGTTTGTGTTTGTTTGTATGTTTGTGTTTGTCGTTATGAATAAAAAAAATAAATCTCCTGACATGTTTATCTCACTGACTTGACTGAAGTAAGAATGAGGGTCATACTGAATGAGGGAGGATGGAAGGAAAGAAAGAGAAAAGAATGATGATGACAAGTAGGAAGGTGGAACAGAGGGACAAAAAATGGAAATAAACTTTTTCCCCCTTTAAATCTTAGGAGAATGAATTATAATTATTAGAATTGTGGTTAAAGAAATAACACCTGCTGATATAATGTGAATATTTCAACAGAAACAGAACATTTAAAATGATTTTATGTTTTAAGTATCCTATTATTGTTTTAAACAGAGATGGACACAGTTCATGTTGAGTTTATTTATGCATCAGTTTCTCTGGAGCTAAACTTCTGCTTCTACAG
The DNA here is from genome assembly GCA_030544235.1 of Lepturacanthus savala. Lineage (NCBI taxonomy): Eukaryota > Metazoa > Chordata > Actinopteri > Scombriformes > Trichiuridae > Lepturacanthus > Lepturacanthus savala. Next base: position 30,627,551 of record CM060480.1, read on the forward strand.
ATGTTTTTGGAGCATCTGTTGGAGTATTTGCACACAGTCCAACAGTGGCTGGCCATAGAAGGTGTTTGGGACAATTATTCACTATAATAGGCCATGCCCTCCAACTAGTAGTTGGACACATTGTCCTTTATACCTACAGATAAACTCATCAGGGCACTTTAACACAACATTCAGACACATTTAGTGACTGTAAAAGTATCAGTGTTCTGATCCTGTTCACATCATCAGTTCATCACGCTGCTGTAGAGCTGCAACGATTAATTGATTATTTCCAACTATCACACTAATCACCAACTATTTTTTACAATTGATTAATGGATTTGAGTCATTTTAAGAGGAATATGTTCAAATTCTCTGGTTCCAGCTTCTCTTCTCATTCTTATTTTCTCGTTTCTTTACTCTCTATAATAATAAACTGATGATCTTTGGGAGGGCGACACAATGAGCAGGGGTTAGCGCTGTTGCCTCACAGCAAGAAGGTAACAGGTTCAAGACCTCCTGGGTCTGGGACCTTTCTGTGTGGAGTTTGCATGTTCTCCCCATGTCTGCGTGGGTTTTCTCCAGCTTCCTCCCACAGTCCAAAAACATGCTGAGGTTAATTGGTGACTCTAAATTGCCTGTAGGTGTGAATGGTGTGTGTGCCCCACAATGGGCTGGGGTGTATCCCTGCCTCTTGCTGTAATTGGCTGGGATTGGCTCCAGCAGACCCCTGCGACCCTAATGAGGAACAAGCAGGTATAGAAGATGACTGACTGAATGATGTCTTGGTCTGGACAAAAAAAAGACATTTTAGATTGAATCTTTAGCTTTTGGAAACATTGATTGACATCAACTAATTAATTGATCATTTCAATAATCAACAGATGATTTGACCCCGTTCCTCTCTGTCTTTCTGGTTTGTTTACAGCATCTCTCAGATGAAATTGGTTCTTGTTTCCTGATTAATCCCAGGTTTACTCTGTGATTGGCTCTGACTGCACATGTATATTACACACACCTTTGTGACCATCATGTGAACTCCTGCTCTGCATGGAACAGATTATGTCATTATGAGGGGCGGTCCCTCCACCAGCACTGCTTCCTGTTTCCTGTCTCAACAGGAAGTGGCTCTGCACTCACTTCCTGTGAGCGGAGCAGCTTCACTGTATCAGTGGCTCAATATAGTCAGAAACACAATGAGCTCACAGAGAAAAAACTGCAAAGAAAAAAAAAGATAAAAGATAAAAAAAGATGACATGACAGAACAACATGGAGTTGAGGTCAGGACCAGAACTCACTGATCGTTCCGGCCTCTGCTGAAATCAAACTCTGGATCCATGTTTCCTTCTGGGAGGAAGGACAATCATGTTTCTGTTGAATATGGTGACAGTCATTTATTTTCACAATTCACAAGAAAGAGAAAATGAACTATGACCCTGAGAGAGACATCTTTACTCTGATTAGATGGCACAGTATGATTGATATGTATATATATATATATATATATATATATATATATATATATATAGAGAGAGAGAGAGAGAGAGAGAGAGAGAGAGAGAGAGAGAGAGTCTGAGCCAACAGGGATGACACAGCACCCTTTTCTGGAATATTTTGGGGTCAATGGATGTTTCCCACTTTTAAGGATTAAAATTAGGTTTCTTACCAGTGTGACTGCCCCAGGGCCTCTGTCAGGGCTTGTGTGTGTGTGTTTGTGTTGCTGTGTTGTGGTTTGCAGGTTCCTGATTTGACCTGGGATTGGAGCCAGTCTGGGGCTCATTTTTCCTTGGCACCTAGTGCTGCTGGAGTCCCTTCCCTAGTTCTTGCGCTATGTTGTTATGTTCTGAGTTTAGTTCTATTTGTGACCTTTGTTGATTAGGTTATTTTGTTAAATAAACTGTTAGTGATTGAGGGCTGATCCAGGGTTCTCTGATGATAGCTTCATTCTTTCTAGGGATGGTCATCCATTCATTTGGGTCCTCATCTACTGAAAGCAGAGTTGCTGAACCTGAACCACGCAGCATCTTCCTCTTCTTCTAGATTGAATTTGTATTTGTATTTAATTATTTGTTTTGGGCATTCGTCTATTCATCCGTTCACATCACACATCATTATAGTCTCAACACACATTAAACATGGTGAAACTTATCAAGCCCTGCCCCCATTTCCACAGAATTTTTCATTTTCTTGTCATTGTGTCTTGCATTTCGTAGCTTTATTTGTATGAATCTCTTATGGGAGGTGATGTCATATAAATGTTCTTACAAAAGAAAACACATGAACATATATGAACGGCGTTAGCTACTGATGTCTGAAAGTCAACTGTCGCAAGTGTCTGATATCACCAGCTCCTCATTTGTTCATTTTATTCACTATCTCACTGAAACAGGAAGGGGTGTGATTTCACAAATATAAAACAAAATTAAACTTGTTGCTTTTCAACATCTTATTATATTTTTTTTTATTCAAAAATAGACACATTACATCTTCACTGTTCATCCTGTAAACAGCCGTTGGGTAACTGTCTTCTTTTGTCTGCTTCCAAGACAAATACAGGGCAACCAGAGGAGCTTTACCACACTACGCACTGGTGCTCATGGGAAAAGGAGTCTTTCTTCTATTAAAACACTTTTGTCCACTGGTGCCGCCAACTCAAGAAAAGCTAAAAGTGCTGCTGCTTTATGGTTCACTTAACCAGCAACTAACGATTATCGGTGTGAGTTAGACATATTTATTGAAATTTTACTATGTGTATATTATACAGTTTTTTACACCACCTTTTTGTTTGTCATTAAAAAAAAAAAACATTCCTTCATGCAGTCTCTAGATGAACGTATACTTGGGCAGTGCAAATACTGATGATTTGTATTATATTGCACCTACAGCTACAGAGTAGGCTCTAATGAAGAAGAGGATAAAGAAAAAGAAGATAAAGAAGTTGAAAAAGAAGATGAAGAAGAGACAAAATTTTCCTCTCTTTCATCTGTCCTCCCCCGTCGTCTCCTCCCCCCTCGTCTCCTCCCTGGTCTCCTTGTCTCCTGCCCCCTCGTCCCCTGGTCTCCTCCCTCGGTGTGGGTGTTAAACCTTGGTGGCTGCTGGTTTCGTGGCCTTGGCTTTGAAGAGCTTGTGGGTTGCGGGTTCAGATCCGGGTCGAGTTTAAACCGCTAACCTTCACTGGTGGAACCCATCTGTCGCCGTGGAAACAGTCAAACCAGCCAATCAGTGGCCAGAATCTGAGTCAGCAGAAATCCAGAGAAAAAGGTCCCGTTTTATTCTGGTTGTTTGTCTCAGACTGAGTCAGAGTTCAAGTTTGTCCTTTATTCTTCTTCTCACATTTAATTTAATCAATACGAAATAAAAAAAAAAAAAAACTGAAAACTTCTGAAGAGAACAATTATACAAAAGGTTAAAATGAAAAGATGAGTAACAATAGATTAAAAGATTAAAAACTATATGTAATTAGAAAAGAAGAAGAACAACATGAGGTAATATCAGGAAATATTCGAAATTCTGTCTTTTTCATCATATTTATCTCATATCATAAGAAGGTGAAGCCTTATTATATCTGTCAGGATTCTTACTTGTCCTTTTTTTTCTTCTCTCTAAATAAAGTTTAATGTTTTGCATTAACATTGGTAACTAAATGTTTCTGTAGCCTCCTGGAATGAAAATGCTTGAAATAATCAAAACGATTTGATTGCAATATTTTTACTTGTTAAGATTTAATTGTTTTTAGTTTAAGCCCAGATTAAGTTTTTGTTTTGTTTGTTCCACATTTCCCCTCAAACTTCATCATTTATCTTTTCCTTCTTGTTCACGTTTCTGCATTTACATTCTTTTTCCCTCATTTCCTTCTCTCTTGTATGAACCCTCTCGGCCGTCCTCTGTCCTGTCTTACGAAATAAAACATTAAAGCTAAGAACCAGTTTGAAATGTCAGAAACGTGGGAAAAAAGCGAAGCAAACAAAAAAAGAGACACAAATGACAGACGGCAGCCTGTGTGAGAACAGTTCAAGACATTTTTAGGGACTGCAGAGACTCTCCGTGGTCTCAAATGTCTATTTTTAAACCCATGACAAAAGTACCCAAGCTATTTGGGGGATGAAATGTCTCCAGAAACTGTTATAATTCAGTCTATTTATCTTTCTGGCTCCCCTGGTTTTCCTGAATCTACATGCGTGTCTAAACACCGGGTTTATGAGAGCAGCACTGATGTGGAAATCTCCTAAAATTAAATGGAATTTCAGCCCATTTTTATATATTTGTCTGTTGTTGGTTTTGTCCGCGGCGTTGTCACTATAACAGGCACTGACGCCGCGTGGGAGTGTGTGTGTGTGCGTGCGCGCGTGTGTGTGTGTGTGTGGTGACCCAGCATGACGCCGTAGTAAGCATCGCACGCTGCTGCCAGCAGACAGAGAGAGGAGTGTGGGAAACTAAAAGAAGAAGAGAGAGAGAGACATGGAAAAGTGTGACGGAGGAAAAAACAGGAAGAAGAAGAAGAGACGCACAGATCAGGAGTAAAAGTTTAAAACTGACAAACTGCGTCTCAGTCAACACACGTGTTTGCTGCAGCAGCAGCGGCGTGACGGTAAATCACTGCACAGTTGGCTAAATCACGTCTCGGGGGTTTATGGCCACCGGAGAGGAGACATTTTACTTTATCTTCTGAGAAATTACATTTTTTTTCCATCAGTTTGGCAAAACGAGACTGTGGTTTTTCATCCACTGATGTTCCACAAAGTTTCTACCATTTTTCCCAACGTTTCCTGCAGCAGGCAACTGTAGGTTAGCAAACTGCACTCCTGATCTTCTCAGAATTACAGCTAACTCCTGCTAAAACAGGCAAAAACCTATATTTAATAAAAATATGTAAAGGCAATGACGACGAGGGATGATGGTTGTCAATTTATATCACAACTAAAGTACTTAACATAGCTTCATTATCTCTGAGTTAACGTTAGCTTCAATCTCTGAGTTAAAGGTAGGGTGGATGATGTTTTCCTGGAGCATTTTTTATTATATTGCTTAAATCGACCGTCACACCCAGATAGTAATCAGTTAATTAAATGAAACTTACAGGAAAAAAAAAGACCTGTAGGACGAGCAGGACTGAATAAACTTCATCCAATCATTGGATCATTGGTCATAACTATTGGATGGTGACTTGTTAATCAAACTAAACTGATATTTCCTCCTCCCACCTCTGTGAGTACACGTCTTTGTGCACCAACGAGCCGCGCGTACATAGATGCTACACTAGTTAACAACATGTCAGACAGCACAGGCTGCTAAAAGAAAAGACTCTAAATCACTGTAGGTGTGAGTGTGTGAATGAACGGTGTGTGTGCTCCATGATAGGCTGCTACCTGTCTGGGTGGATCCTGCCCAACACCTAACGTATGCTGGGATTGGCTCCTGCAGACCATGTGACCCTAGGAATAAACAGACGACAGACAACACAACTTTATTTTAATTTTCAGTTGACTCAAATATTTTAAGGCATCAGGGAACCTTTCTAAATTAAACCAGCTTAAACATATTTGTCCAGTATACTTTTCTTTATAAAGTATATTTTATTTATACAGTGTGTTTTATTTATCCAGTCCAGTACACTTGTATTTATACCATCTGTTGTATTTATACAGTATATTTTATTTATGCAGTGTACTTGTGTATATCCAGTAAAGTGTATTTATCCACGTTGTCCCTCTGTGAGTCAGACCCAAGGATTGAGGACACGGAGCAGGAGAAAACAGCAACAGGGAGACAGCGTCCATCTTTTTTGGTCTTTCTTGTTATTGTTTTCCTCCCTCGTTCAGTTTTTCCCTTCTCAGGTTTCCCCCTCACTACGTTTCCCAACATATCATTGGCATCAGTGTGTGTCTGTGTGTGTGTGTGTCTGGAGCCATGGATGAAGTGTGTGGTTACCCACTGGTGTGACCAGGGACAGAGGGGCACCTCGCTCTTTCTCTGTCTGTTATTTCTGCTGCCTCTGTCCTCCTCTGTGTGTGATCTATAATATAAACTAATCTGTACTATGAATAGATATATATTCTATCATCTGTAATATAACCTGACACATAATCTATACTCTGCAATACAACCTGTAAAATATTATGCAATATCATCTGCAATATAAACCACAATAAAACCTGATATATAATCTGCATTACAACCTATAGAATCATGTGCAATATCATCTGTAATATTAACTGTACCATAACCTGAAATATAATCTATAAAAAAGATATGTAATATAACCTGTAAAATAATGTAATAGTTTTCTCTTTAATTTTTGTTTTTGCTCTATGTTAACGTTAGCTTCAGAGTCTATGTGTTACCATTAGCTTTAAGAGCCACTACATTAGCATTAGCTTCAGAGTTTCTGCATCAGCGTTAGCTTCAGAGTATATGAGTTGCCATTAGCTTTAAGAGCCACTACATTAGCATTAGCTTCAGAGTCTCTGCATCAGCATTAGCTTCAGAGTCTATGAGTTACCTTTAGCTTTAAGAGCCGCTACATTAGTATTAGCTTCAGAGTCTCTGCATCAGCGTTAGCTTCAGAGTCTCTGTGTTAGTGGAGTTTCCAAACCCTCAAATCTTGAATGAATCTCCTCATCATCAGGTCTGAAGCCAGGAAAGAACCACCATTGAAACCGCTTCACTCCCAGAACACCTCAGACTCTTAGCAGTTTCTAGCAGCTTCCAGGTTTGTGAAAGATGTGGATTTTATTGTAGGTTTTATTTGTGCTGGTGAAACTCAAGCCAGTTTATACAGCAGATCAGAAACTAAATCTACAGAGCAGACAGTTTCAGAACTGCTCAAGGCCAGATGCTGTTAAATAAAAATATCCTGAATGGAATAAGCTTTGATTTTAAAAGAATAAGAATGATCAGTATTCAGAGTATTGATCCTTTGGAACAGCGAGAGATGAGAAACTTTTGTTCTGAATCTAAAAGATTTCATGATGTTATGTTTGTTATGTAAAAACCTCAGATTTTTGCAGCAGCTCCGTCCTTCGTGTGTGGTTTTGGGCTCCATAAACTCATATTTTCAACAAAATACGCAAAATTAGGGCTGAGCCCGACATGGCTACTGAGTTTCTGTGTCTGACACTGCAGCACAGGAACAATGTACTGTCTTCACATGATTACAGCTTCATTATTCTCCTTTCACACCTTTTTTACCAGGGTTCTGTTGTGCTGTGGTAAACCGGATCACTGCAGATGTTCAATGGCAGCAGAGATGAATCCATATGACAGAAAAAAGCTGTGAGAATCAGCTTTATTGTCATCATCTGTATGTTATCTGACCGTTTGAAATGAGTTTCACAATGCTGAGACTTGCAGCTGAGTCTAAGGTTTTTAGTGTGGCTACAGGAGGATTTTACACCACACAACTCAATTACAACCAAGTTTTACAGTGCAACCAAGTTAACTTATAACTGAACCTTCAGTAGTAGTTTGTGCTGCACTTCACAACCTCTTGAAGTGCAAAAGTTCTTTGAGAAATTCACAGTGTCACCCAGAGTGAAAAGGATGTAATATGAACAGTGGTATATTGTAATGAAGTATTTTTACTTCATTAGTGTACTTAAGTATACTGACCGAAAAGCGCAAAACTGCTTTGTATTTGTGATAGGCTGCTACTTGTCTGGGTGGATCCCTGCCACTCACTTGAAGTACACTGGGATTGGCTCCAGCAGACCATGTGACCCTAGTGATGAATGAGCAGGGATAGAAAATGACTGACTGACTAAACTTTCCTCATGAAAAAACACTACACTCTACTTGAGACACTACACTAGACAATAGTCCTCTACATAGGACATTAGTCCTAAGTAGAGAATTGGCCTGTTTCACTACTGATAATTATGACATACTGCCCATTCATATGCCTGCTATTTAATTACTTCAGCCTCACTATTGACTCTTTGGTGAAGTGCTATACTGTACTCTTTCCTTCACATTTATTATTGAATTACTTATGCCTACACATTTACAATTATTGCTGTATCGCTTCACAATCACTATGGAATTACTACATCCTTATGTAATATGTAGTGTTTTATTATTACTGATCGCTACTGAATTGCTTTCCATTTCTATACAAACCCTTTAAAATCAACTTTGAAACTGTATACAATTATCTTTCAGTTACTTTTTTCCTACTATTAACGAATGATAACAAAATCTACACATTCCCTGACTTTTACTCTTACATTTCAACATTCTTACAAATTGTACCTGATGAGAAACTGTATCATGAAGGCAGACGGGAAATCAGGGAATACAATTATAATTTATTTGAATTTTGATTGAAGATGTAGAACAACAACCCATTTCCATCAGGAACACTTCTTTTCACCGATAACAATGGCCGATAATAAAACTGGTTATTTAAATGAACAATGATGGTTTTGACAACGTGCCTTGTCTTCATAAATAACTTCAATAAAAGACTGTATGAAGCAGGAAAAAATGTTTAACATCTCACCAACAAGTGCTTCCAGTTTTATTGAGTCCAGTATTTTCTTGGGAACAGCCTCTTTGTAGATGTTGCACCTCTTTCCAGTCAAGTTCTTCTCTGAACCTTCTCTGAACCTGAACCTTCTCGCTGAACCTCAGGGACCACTGGTTGGTTTCTGCTACGTTACAGAGTGAATTCAAGTCAAGGACAGAAAGACCCCTCCTCCAATGTCATCCTGGACAAGAAACCAGTGTTTCAGGTGTTATTTGAGACTTTTCTGGTGTTTTGGAGCTTCTGATGTAAAAGCTTGTACTATTGTTACTGTCTCCAACAAGCAGCAGGTGCTGTCAGAGCCAAGAGGAGACCCGCACCGCTCCATGTCCACACTGCAAATGTGCAAAGCTGCCGCTTATCCTGCCCTGCATAATTGGATGTAAATGTAAATGTTTCTGCACTGCCACACGAAAATCATTCCATATGATTTATTTAATATTTACTTTTTAAGAAGACGGCGTACTTCAATGGCAAAATTAAAACAAACAAGCCATGAATCAACAGAAGAAATCAATCATTTGTAATTCTAAACATATTTTAGGGTGTTTGTATATGTCTCTTCCACAATGTTATTCCTCTAGTATCCTACAGCGTCAATTACGATTCCATGTGGTCAATTATGCAAATTAAGCGACAACATCCTTTAGTGACTAGGACAGCCAATAGCTAACTGAGCTTACTCATCTTACTGAGGAGTCGGCAACACTGCAAGAAACAGAATACAGAGTACAGACAGAATATATAACACCCAAGTAAAACAATGCCTTTAAAATCAACATTTTATATGACTGATAGAATTTAATATAATTAATTCAAAGTAAAGTATTGCATATTATAAGATATGGATAGAATCACTGAGACATGGAGTATGAGTTACGTTATACCTGTTATTTTATGATAATTAAGAAATATACTCCAAGATGCTTGCGGACCACCCTCAAGGGTAATATTACAATTATACAATTACCAATTCAATAAAATGTATAAACTATATTCATTTTGATTGAAATTTTGATGTCAACACTGAAAGGTCGTTGTAAGTGTGCTTCCCATTTCCATGGAAACACATATGTTTGACTAATAACTGAATGTATGTAATATAAATTTAATTTAATTTAATTTTAACTAATGCAGTGCCTGTAGGAAGTATGTATTCCTATAGAAAAGTGGAAACTCTAGTAGATTTGTCTTATGTTTGGCCAAATGAGGGTTTTGATTTTTGGTTTTGTCTAAGATTTGTCTAAGATTCTGTTCAAGTTTTCATGATAAATCTCTTACTTCATACTTTTTCCTGTATAGTGTAACAACCTCTGCATGCTACTGTTATATGTGTCAGTGAATAAATTAATAAATGAGTTTAGACCCAGATTCTGTTCTGTTAGGTGATAGTGCTGGAATTTTTCTGGAATTTGACATTACAGGATAATGTAAAGCAACAGGAGGAGGATCCATGATACGGAGCTTTACACTGATTACAGTGATTACTACTTGGACTACTACTGTTTCACTACAGAACTCTACTGTTGTGAGATGAGTAGGGTACAAATTACACATTTACTACACACTTGCTACACATGACTACACAACCACTACTAATTAAACAGTAGTTTTTCATCAGGGATCAACTACTTCCTCTGGATATGAGGCACATAACAACTCTAGAGAGACTGAACATCAGAGCTGTAACCAACAACTATTCTAATAGTGGATTAATCAATTGATTATTGAAAATATTGAGTTGTTTGGTTCATAAAATGGTGTAAAATGTGGATCAGTGTTTCCAAAGCTGAAGATTCAACCTAAAATGTCTTTTTTTTGTCCAGACCAACAGTCCACAACCCAAAGATCATCAGTTTACTATTATAGAAGACTAAAGAAACCAGGAAATATTTAGAGAAGAGAAGTTGGAACCTGATTATCTGGACATTTTCTTCTTAAAAAGTGACAAAAATAAAAAAAACATTATTTTTGGGATTTTAGTTGAAGAATCTTTGCAGCTCTATTGAAAACATAAACTGTAAAACGTGGTGAACAACACAGGGCAGAAACATACATCAGGCTTTGTATGTTAATGATTCTTCTAATCACATCCACAGCTGTTTACATCTAATCACAAAACCAACATGACAGCAATGGTTACGACTACAAGTTCTATTCTCCCTTTTCCTGTTCCTCACACAGGACCTGGGTGTGAGTGTGTGTGTGTGTGTGTGTGTGTGTGTGTGTGTGTGTGTGTGTGTGTGTGTGTGTGTGTGCGTGTGTGTGACTGTAATTTCCTGTTTTCTACTGAGCCGTAATGTCCCCGTAAGGTTACAAACACACAGCAGGAGGAAGCAGTAGTAAGGAGCAATGACGTCAGTTTGATGTGAAATCAACAGCAGCACAAGAAGAGGAGTCATGGTTGAGGTCAAGGTATTACACACACACACACACACACACACTGTTTCTGAAGAAGAAAGACAGGACAGACTTAGGTTGAACATGAGTCTCTTTTATCGATGTGGCTTAACTTCAGTGTTGATGTTATATTATGTACTCAAGTATTGTGGTTTATTTTAATATCAAGACCTTCCTTCCCTTCTTTAAAGCAGTTTTAAAGAGTCTGTCTTAGAACCAAAAAATATTATAAATGAGATATTTGGACCTGAAGAAAGCATATGGGTCAGTGACAAATAATGTTTAGCAAGATGAGAAAGTTAAAAAAACTTTTTTCAAATAGTTTTAAGAATCATGCATCAGGTCGCTCAAAATATACAGTGTGTTCATGTTGGTTTCTTGTAATTTAAAAGTCCACTTGTTTCTTTTTCTTTTTTTTTATCAAAAATCATGGTTTTGTGCTGTTTTTGACACGAAATGTCAAACGGCATAATCAAAAAAGAATGATACATTTTACATAGGGGCGACACGGTGGAGCAGCGCTGTTGCCTCACAGCAAGAAGGTCGCGGTTTCAAGACCTCCTTGGTCCTGGGTCTGGGACCTTTCTGTGTGGAGTTTGCATGTTCTCCCCGTGTCTGTGTGGGTTTTCACCGGGTACTCTGGCTTCCTCCCACAGTCCAAAAACATGCTGAGGTTAATTGGAGACTCTAAATTGCCCGTAGGTGTGAGTGTGTGAGTGAATGGTGTGTGTGCCCCACGATTGGCTGGTGACCATCTGGGGTGTATCCCTGCCTCTCACCGTAATGCACTGGGATAGGCAGGTATAGAAAATGACTGACTGACTGACATTTTACATAAATCCATAAATACATACATAAATAAATACATAAATTTTAAATAAATCACTGACCCATAAACACCGAACAAGTTTATACAAGTGTTCCCCATCATGCTGTTATTGTTATTATTATGTTATTATTCCAGCTGACATTATTCCAGCTGACTCAAATAAAAATAAAAATAAATTCATTTATCTTCCACACCCATTTATTCCTCATTAGGGTCACATGGTCTGGAGCCAATCCCAGCACATTACAGGTGAGAGGCAGGGATACAGCCTCCAGCCTGGTCGCCAGTCTGTCATGGAGTACAAACACCATTGACTCACACACTCACACCTACGGGCAATTTAGAGTCTCCAGTTATCCTCAGCATGTTTTTAGACTGTGGGAGGAAGCTGGAGAACCTGGAGAAAACCCACCAGACATGAGGAGAACATGAAATTCCACACAGAAATGTCCCAGACCAAGGTCTTGAACCTGCGACCTTCCTGCTGTGAGGCAACAGCGCTACACACTGCTCCACCATGTTGCCCTAATAAAATACAAAAAACTGAAAAAATACAATAATATTTTAACACCTTTATAAGATTTTTAATTAAATAATATTCAATACATTTAAAATTTAAATATTTAATAATTTTGTCTACATTTTTACGTTTTATATATTTACCTATTTTAATGGAATGTAATACAATAATAATCAAACTCCAGGCTTAATTTTGAGTAAGCATCTTAACAGAAAATAACACAGAGTTCTTTCCAGATAAAAGTTGTTTTTAATGTCTACAGAGGAAGTTTTAGCTTGTTCCCGTGGCAGCTGGATAATGACAGTGAGCAGTTAATAGTTCATCTTCAATTTCAGCTAAAGCAAACACGTCTGACACTGTTTGAGTCAGCAGCAGCTGGACAGAAGAATGACGACAACTTTGAGGCTGAACTTATAGAATAAAACCTCTTAAACTGCTTCAAAAGATAAAACATAAAGATAAAGACTCTCTGTTGTCTGACTGAAAACAATGCTGGAATTGTCAGAGGTCAGAGTTCAGGTATCATTGACATGGCGGTGGGGGCGGAGTTTTAAAAGGCAAGCACAATAAAGCAAGAGGGAGCAGGAAATGGAGAAAATGGTAGAAATAGCTCTAAACATCCTGTCGGAGGAAAATCCCCAAATCACGGAATCAAACAGGTGTTAGACTTTACTCACACAGAACAGCAGCATGAAGGGAACATCTGGATCAGAGGATCACTGCAGCTCCACAGCTGCCTGGGTTTATATTATCATGCTTTACTGAATAAATATAAAAGCCTATTCATACCCTACGTATGTCAGTTACGCCCCTATTTTTCTGTTCTATGCGTTAATACTGTCTAATACCTCTGTCCGTCTTTTATTTTGTGGTGCGCAATACACAATATGCCCTCTTGGAGGCAGTGGTGGGCACCAATAACTAATGTTAATAATGGCCAATAGGTTCAAAAAGTTTGTTGGTGCCAAAGTGGCAAATTGATCATGGACCGTGCTCTAATTGTGGTCCATTTGCTTTTTATTACATCCCTCATCATACCAAAAACCCCCCGATCTCATCAAAACTATTGTGTACCTGCTGTTTGTATCTGTGTATCTCTGCATCATAAATACTAATGAAGTGCCTAGTATGGAAGTATGTATTCCTATAGAAAAGTGGAAGCTTAAGTAGATTGTTCATGTTTAAATGAAGTGTGTTGGACTGTTCCATAGTTTTAAAAGACAAATTGTACATTGGCTAAGACATGAGCATACACTGAGATAAGGAGACACATACAAATACCTCTGTCCTAGCTAGAAATGTGGCCCCAAGTCTTAGTTTGCCAAAATGACCCGATAGAGTGGGGGCCCGGGCGCAGAGTCGTAGTGTAAAACACTTCTCTGTAAGTCACTCGTCTCATCCTGAGCTGTCACATATCCCAGGTTCAGGAAACAGATGGAGACTGTGTCCATCCCCCATGTAGCTAACTTTAATAAACCTAGCATTAATAAACCTAGCATTAGAACGCCTATAAGAGGACAATTTAATAAAAATAATTCCCTGTAGAAATGACGTGTCCCACAAGGTTGAGTCTTTGGGCCCATTTTGTTTACTCCATATACAGTGCATCCCGAACGTATTCACAGCGCTTCGCTTTTTTCACATTTTGTTATATTACAGCATGATTTTTTCCACAAAATTATACACACAACACCCCATAATGACAATGTGAAAAACGTTTTTTGGGGATTTTTGCAAATTTATTAAAAATAAAATTTAAAAAAAACTACCAAACCACATGTACATAAGTACACGCACAAGCACCTTTCCAGCTCCATCAAGTTGGATGGGAAGCATCGGTGCACAGCCATTTTCAGATCTCTCCAGAGATGTTCAATCGGATTTGGTCAATCAGTCTGGGCTCTGGCTGGGCCACTCAAATACATTCACAGAGTTGTCCTGAAGCCACTCCTTGATATCTTGGCTGTGTGCTTAGGGTCGTTGTCCTGCTGAAAGATAAACTGTTGCCCCAGGTTGAGGTCAAGAGTTCTGGAGCAGGTTTTCATCCAGGATGTCTCTGTACATTGCTGCATTCATCTTTCCCTCTATCCTGACTAGTCTCTCAGTTCATACTGCTGAAAAACATCTTTTTCATTGGATCCATTCATTTTTTACATAAACTAAGCATCTATGTTAGAGACATAAAGACCTGGATGTCCATTAATTATCAGTATTATTAGTTACTCCACCCTGATAAATCAGAAGTTATTATATTAGGCCCTAAAAATGTTAGAGTCATTATCTGAGCAGATAGTCACTCTGGATAATGTGAGCATAGCCTCCAGCACCACAGTTAAATACCTAGGAGTTTTATTTGAGCCAGGCTTATCATTCAAAGCTCATATTAATCAAGCCTGTAGAATAGCCTTCTTTCACCTGTGTAACATAGCCAAAATTAGAAATATCCTATCTAAAAATGACGCTGAAAAACTAATCCATGCGTTTGTTACATCTAGACTAGATTACTGTAACTCCCTACTCGTAGCGTGTCCTAAAAGTTCCCTAAAAAGTTTTCAGCTGGTTCAAAACGCAGCGGTTCGTTTACTAACAGGAGCTAATAGAAGAGAGCACATCAGCCCCATACTCCAAGCCCTTCATTGGCTTCCCGTTGAGTTTAGAATTAAATTTAAAATCTCACTTCTAACTTATAATACCATTAATGGTATGGGCCCCTCTTATCTTAAAGATGCTCTGGTCCCGTACCATCCAAACAGAACACTTTGCTCTCAGAATGCAGGTCTACTGGTAGTTCCACGGGTCCATAAAAGTACAGTAGGAGCTAGAGCCTTTAGTTTAGCCCCTGTTTTATGGAATCAACTCCCAACTGATATCAAAGAGGCAGACACAGTCTGTGCATTTAAGGTTAGACTGAAAACATTCCTGTTCCAAAAGGCCTGGGGGAAGCACAGTGCACTGAGCCCTATCATCTCTTTCTGGTACCATGTACCACTGTCTGTCATTAATAAATAGTATCTAGTTTATACTTGGTCTCTTTCATTGCTATTCACCTGGAGTCCTTCTCCCCATTCCCCTTCGGGAGAGTGGCTACTATTTCAGTTCAACTGCATGAGGCCCAATGATGACGAATCCTGATGCGACTCATCGAGGCCCCTGATGAACCTACTACTACTCCTTCACCTGCCTGGTTGGACCCACCCTTCTGCCCCCACCCTACAGCATCTCTACAGACTGAAACATCTTTACAGACTGATACATCATCATCAGATGGATGTCTGTCAGTCCTGGTTCATCTATATAGCCTGTCCGTCCATGGGAGTGGATCTCTCCTTCACTGTGGTTCTCCCTGAGGTTTCTTCCTTCCCACTGGGTTTTGGAGTTTTTCCTTGTTGAGAAGGAGGGTCTAAAGATGGGGGATGTCTGAGTCACTAATCCATCTCTATCATTGACTGACTGTAATTGGACTGAATTTTGTGAAGCACCAGTGAGGCAACTGTGTTGTGATATTGGGCTATATAAATAAAATTGAATTGGATCGAAATGAAATACACTTATTGTAATGTACTTTTTCTGTAAAGTGTAACAACCTGGGCACCTTACTGTTATATGTGTTTATAAATAAATGAGTTTAGCCCAGATTATGTCCTGTTAGATGATAGTTCTGGCATTTCCTGAGGGTCTGTGAACATGTCTTTGAGTAAGACCTACTGTATGTTAGCATGAGGAATAAAGTAGCAGCTAACATCTTAGCGTGTGGTTTTTGAGAGACATTACAATACTTCAGTTACATTCACTACATGATTGGTGCAGAAAGAAACTGGACAACAGAGCTTTGAATTGTAGCTAAAGTTCTGGGAAACAACATGAGGAGGAGCTGTGATGTGGAGCTTTACACTGGAACAGGATACACGCTGCTGCAGGATAGCATTTGATACATAAGTCTATGGGATTTGTACTTTTTGTTTTGTACAACAAAACTGTGATCGCAGATCAGTTACGGATTTTAACTTTTAAAGATAATAATGATGATAATGTTTTTGTGAATATCCATCCAAAATATTTCACACCATATACACACCATCTTGCTATGCCTGCTCCTTGCTTCATAGATAGATGAGGATAAATATAATCTTACTCATGACTTTGTTGTGCATTTCAAACAATAAACTCTCTAGCACCCCCACTTTTTTCTGGTGAAATTGCTTTGTTTAATTCATGATTGTACGCTCCTCAGTTTAATGTATGTATAATATATGGATAAAATTAACAGATAGGACATGTGAAACACTCCATATGTATCCATATCTTGTCTGTAGGTAATAAATGGGCCTTTACCCTCAAATTACACCACATCCATTTCCTTTATAATCAATGGTTTTAAAGCTGCTCACTGATCTGACCCTGGTTTTGTCTGCAGCTCCTCAACTCAGCTTCTGTCTGAAACAGGTTTTTTGGCTCCTGTCCCTTTAAGACTTGTCTCTATTCTGTCTCGACCAGCTTCAGCAGTTCTGGAAGAACATGTAAAATAACTTAAGAAACAAAGACTCAGGACAGTGTGTGTGTGTGTGTGTGTGTGTGTGTGTGTGTGTGTGTGTGTGTGTGTGTGTGTGTGTGTGTGTGTGTGTGCACGTGCACATGCATGTTTTTAGATGATTTTAAAGATTTGGATCCGATTTGTTCACAAAGATTTTCAAAAACATGTTTTAAGTTTTCAAACCGATTTGAGGTGAAATAAAAGACTGAAATTTAAAACCATCTCTTGATTTCTCTTCATCTTAAAGACATAATATAGAACATATTCAATGGAAGCTTCTCCAGGCTCAAGAATTAGATGCAGCTGGAGCCTCTAAACAAACAAAAGAAAGTAACTGGATCAAACTTAGCAACTAATAATTTTCAGTACAGCTTCTGGGCTGAGTCCAACAGGACAGGACAGGCAGCAGCTGCTGCAGTAGGTTGGGACCTACGTTAATATTAGACCCTGAATGCACCACGAGCCACAAACTGATCAGGTGTCATCAACCTAACAAGCTTCTGGCAAGCAATTCTGGATCAATCCATCTTAATTATTACAGCAGCTTTCATACAGATGACTGAGACCATGAACACAACAAAAGGCAAGAAAAAGCAAAACATTATGAGACCACAGTGAGAACATGAAATCAAAGAAATTGAATTAAAAAAGTAGTGAAATGAAAATTAAGTAAAAAATAATTGAATACAAACTATGATATAACATACATAACATACAATGAAAATCTTTTAAAGCTACAATCATTATTATAATAATATAAAATATTTGAATGCTTGAACAATTTTCAGTTTCATAAGAGTTAAAAGCTGGTCTAAAAGACTAGATAAAAAAAAAAAACTAAACACAAATACAATCAATGAGAGATAAAAACAACATAAATCATACAGATCAGAATATAATTTTACAACAAAGAAGTAAATGTGAGATGTATGTTTAAGAACAGAAAAACACAAAGTGACGGCTGCTGTAATACTGATGTAAAGTGTTCACGTATAAAATATTAAATGTGTATTGTACACACACACAGATTCCATAAATCTAGCAACCTCAAAACATATTTGTTTTTGTATTTATCATCAAAATAGCAGTTCAAGCTGTGGTGTAATTGCAGGTTGTTTCCAGCAGGCAGCAGCAGAGCACTATCTGTCTCCAACAAACAACAGTGATGAGGATTTTCATGACTATATCATCACAGCTTCAAATTAAACACAAGAAAATAAACAACATTGGAGGCCTTTGACTCACAGAAACATCTACAGGCCAAAGGTTATGTTTAGGATGTAAATCATCAAGCTTTAATGGCTGTTCATTGCAAAAGATTCATCTAAGCAAGTGAAAATATCCTGTAATTTGATGCAATGAGTCTGATATCTGAGTAGAATTATCTTGAAACATCTGGCCTCATTGTTTTTTTTTTTTTTTAAAAGTTTAAATTGAAATATATGAGACAAAAATCACAAATATGAGATAAACAGTCAAGAATATGACATGATAGACATTTATGATATCAAAAGTCAATATTAAATAAAAAGGAAAAATTCTGAGCAAAAAGTCAAATTTATAGAAAGTAAACAACTTGATCATTATGTTTATTGACCAAAATCAAGAGAAACTGTGTGAAATAGAATAGAAATTGTGTTTAATAGATATTAAAATGTATCTTTAAATCTGCTCAATATTGAGCTAATTGCACCAAAACCAAGATATTTTCACCTTACACTTACCTCACTTTAGAGTGTGTCTGTGTGATGTCATTGTCATCATCATCATCTTCAGCTCCTGCCATTTCCTCCTCATTAATCCATGACTATTCAGATGAAGTCTGAGTCAGTGTCTGTTTGCACATCTGGACATTTGAAGCTTTTCTTTAGAATCATAGAAATAGAGTGATCTCTCATACACACACAAAACACATATGCTGTCTCTCTCTCTCACACACACACACACACACACACACACACACACACACACACACCTAGACTACCTTAAGTTAAACACACAGCTGCTTTCTTGATCTACTCTAGTGATTTTCAGCTTTTACAAGCAGAAACACAAGGAGATCTGCATTGGTTTCCTTCAGGAACGAAAACCGCAACAGTTTCTTGGCATATCAGACATACAGCTGTTGATTGGACTTCAGTGAAAAATAGTTTGTTGTGCACTCCTTAAATACTTGGAGTGGACAACAAACTATTCTTTTCCCTTTACTTTGGTCTGCTCATTTTTACAGAAAGGCTCAAATGGCAACAGGAAAGTGAAAAGAGTAATACACTACACTCCAACAAAGGTCACTGTGTCTGGAGGGCGCCATCTATTGAAAAGGGAAAAGGGAAGAGAATGAGATTTTAACTTATTCATTATTCATTAATCATTTATAATTTGGACAAGTTCAGCAGGCCAGATTAAAAAGCCTAATATGCTGTATTTGCCCCTGTCTGATTTAGAATATAAATCTTGTTAATAGCATTGAGATTCTTGTATTACTTGCACATGTTCAAAACAAAAGCATTTATTCATTAATGCATGTCTTTGTGATCTATTACCTTTATTGTCTAGTTAATGTTTTTATTCTGAAAATCACTTTGCATTGCATTTTTGAATGAAAGGTTTTTTACAAACAGTTTGATTGTGGTTGATTATAAAGTCTAAAACAAAAAAATAAGATTTGAATCTGAAAACATAAAATCTACAACTGAAAAAACAGAAGACCTGAAATATCAGAATATATATTATTCAATTATTTTAAAGAATTCCAGATCTGAATCAAGATTATATTTAATCTGAAAATATGTTTTCTTTGCTTACATACATAGTTTTTGAAGTATATAAGTAAAGTAAAGAAGTAAAGTCAAATTCTATAGATTGACAGACACAACAAGTGTTGTGCATTAAAGCTGATTAAGTGGTGTTCTCTCATCGTTTTATTTGCCTTCTTCTTCAAATCTTTTTGTCTGTTCCTTGTTTCCTTCTCCTTCGCTCATATTTCACCCGTCCCTTTTATTCCCCTTCTATTCCCTTTATTCCCTCTTTCATTCTCTCTGTCTTCTCTCTCTTGCCGAACCCTGCAGTAATTAAGCTAAGAACAGACTGGGGGCTGCAGGTCATAAATAAATAGCTGTAAGTGATATTAAAGTATAGGCTCTGGCAGTGGAAACACAACGTCGGGGTTTTTTTAATGAACACTGAGCGGCTCTTTGACTTTTCTCTGACAGTTGAGGATGGTTAAAGGTTTAGATGAATCTGAAGCTTAGTTCAGCATTTACATCATTGATCACATTTGTTCCTGGCTGGAAACTTTTATTTTACAGTTCAGAGAAATGATGGAACAGAGTCAGAATGTTTAGAGAAAGATTAAGTTCAGTCACTGCTTCCTCTGACACTTGGCAGATGATATGGTTTATTATATGAGTATGAAGTTATATTTTTGTCCAGAAAACATTGTTTATATTGCTGCTCAAATTCAAAGATCATCTACAGTCATTTTCTGCAGATAAATGCAGTTTTTACATGAAATCTTGTGTATTTTATGTATTTTAATGATAAACTAGAAAATTTCCTCTAGGGGAAATTACACACTGCAGGAGTGTGTACATTAAGATATTACAGAGATTTCAAACAAATAATACTAGTACATTTATGATAGTATATACAAGAAGTACACCTACAACAAACATGTTCTTTTCAAGCATTTATTCAGCAACCTGCATCCCTTCAACAGGTTTACTTTACACATTTAACATTTCAAAATTCCATACTTTTTTCCAGACCTCTCATAGTCTGATTCATCATTGTCATTGTCAAAGTCATTGATCAGTGATTGATCAGAAACGATATTACCTATGAAAACCGAGAATAATACATCAATACACAAGACCTATGTCTACAGTTTGAAGTTTAAATGAGTCTCTAGGTGAAAGTATGTCTAAGTGGTTGGCAGATCAAAAACTCTGAAGATTTGAGAAATTTGTATTTGTAAAACTTGGATTTGTAATCATATTTCTTGGCTTGGTGTGATTTCCCCAGAGCCCTAATAATCAGAGTATTTCCAGCTATAAAGACTAAATAAGATCCTTTAAAACTTTACTGTAATACAAATATTGAGGCTTAACTCTATAGACACGTTTATTTACAGACATTCATGTAAAATTTTTAAAATCTTATATATAAATCTGTTTTTAATGTATATATTGTATAATATCTATAAAACAATGTTAAATTGTACTTTAAATGGGATATGTACAATCACAGTATGTTTTTGTAGATGTATTAATTAAATTTGAAATAGGAAACATCAAACAATTAAAGAAAACATTTAAAACATGTTCTATTATAATCATCTTGTTTTAAAATATGTTTAAATTTAAATCTCAGATTGTTAATTTTTTCAGTCAAAGGTGAAGCAGGTGAATCTCTTTTTTATTTTTGTTGAATGTAATAATTTATCTGTTAGACTGAACTAAAACAGCTGTTTTTATTTATTTACTTTAACATGTGTTGAGTTTAAAATAGAAATGTTATTACCCTCCTCCTCCACTTTCTCATTATCATCTTCCTCCTGCTCCTCCTTATCATCCTTCTCCCCCCTTCCTCCTCCTCCTCCTCCCTCTCCTTCTCCTCTTCCTCCTCTCCCTCCCCTTCTTCTTCCTCCTCCTCCTCCACTTCTTCCTCTTCCTCCACCTGCCTCTCCTTCTCCTACTTCCCCTCCTCTCCCTCCTCTTACTCCTCCTCTCATCTTTCCTGTCGGGCCCATTAAAACCATAATGAGGCTGTTTCCATTTTTGGAGACAGGAATTGGAAAAAATTCATCCTGATCCTGAAGCTGAATAATTGAGAGGTTTGAGTAGGAGGAGGAGGAGGAGAAGGAGAAACTCATCACATGTTAAAGTCACAAGGAGGAGGCTGTTTGGCCTTAGACAGTTTGTTATTGTCATTTAAAGATCACATTATTGTCTGAATCACAATGTGTAGAAACAAAATAACACAGTGCAGCTGTTTTGCACATTGGACTATGTCTATACTATTATACATACTCTGTAAATGTATATTTTTGTGTATTTTATTATTTATTTTATTATATTTTTGTCTTTGGGCTGCCCCAAGACCAGGGAATCAAATTTCGTTCAACATATCTACATGTGCTGAATGACAATAATGTCTCCTTGAATCCTTGAAATAAACTTTATTGGAAGGAATTAAAACCTGCTGCTGCATCACTTTATCTGCGTTCACATGACAACGACACAACAGGCTAATTTTAGCTGAAATGTGGACAGATGCTCAGGAACACTTTCAGGGTTTTCGCTGCAGATGCTGAGAAGAAATAAAGAAACAGAGTTTGTCTGTTCTGTCTCAGACTTTAACACACAGCACATGTAAAGTCCAGTTTCTGGATCAATGTGGCTCAGTTTTAGAATAAAGTGAAACAATTGGATTCAGCAGAGAGAAAACCCATCAGACATGAGGAGAACATGAAACTGCACACAGAAAGGTCCCAGACCAAGCACTGGAACCTGGACCTTCTGCTGTGAGGGAGCAGCTCTAACCACCACTCCACCGTGCTGCCGTAAATGATTAATCAATTAGTTTGGTTCATAAAATGGTGTAAAATGTAGATCAGTGTTTCCAAAGCTTGAGATTCAACCTAAAATGTCTTTTTTTTGGTCCAGACCAACACTCCACAAAGAGAAGATCATCAGTTTACTCTTATAGAAGACTAAAGAAACACCTTTTTTATGTTTTTTTGACTATGCTAATGTAGTATATCTTAACACTTCTAAAACGTGCTTTCTTCCCCTTAACACTGTAAACTGTCTTTTAGATGAGTTCAGGGTTTCTCCTTTTACACCAATCATGTGTATCATGTCTAACCCACACTCACTATAAGAAGACATAAACACTGGTTACACTTTTAAACGTTTTTAAATGTAGACATAGAACTATCCTGCTTATTGACAACAGTTTTTGATTCCATATTCCTCAATATATCAATTAAGACATCATACATGATTTATAGCACATTATAATCTCAATTTGTAATTAAAGCTGCAAGCAGCATTGAAGGGCCCTCGCGGTCCAGCACGTGTCAGTGTCAGCGCGGTCGCAGTCCAACCGAACCGGCTTCGAATCGACACAGATGGTTTACATTTGATGGTGAGGCATCCATTACTTCCTGTTGCCACTGTGTGGAGCTACAACAGAGTGAATATGGTCATGCTGTTGTCTTCATGGCGAGTCACTGATGATGCATGAGAAATCTGATGCAGATATCATAAAATATGTAGAAGTTATAACAACTTCCTGTTTGATGGCAAAGGATCGAAAATGTGTCAATATGGCTGTGCAGGTGTGTTTAGGGTGGGTTACTGATGATGCATGAGAAATCTGCTGCAGATAGGATAATGTATGTTTAAGTTATAATAACATCCTGTTTGATGGTGATGCATCGGTTTCCATTACTGTGATTGTGTTGAGAGTCGGGATGATATGGCGGATTCAATACGGTCCTCTTTGATGGTGAGGCCATGCCCTTTACTTAAATCTCAACATTTGGCATTTCAAGACCTTTGTTATGAGAAAGTTTACAGAGACACAAGTTGAAGTGGTTGTGGGTTATTCTCGAGGAGAAATGTATTAAAGCGTGATGACACTGACTTCCTGTTGCCAGCAGGGGGTGGTCTTACGTGGCGTGAATATAAACATACATATGTGTTCAGGACAGGACTAATATCATACACCATTAATTTTATCCAGTTTGTATGTTTCTTTCCTGGAGAAATCGCCACTTCCTTTTTCATGGTGAAACATCAGAATTTGAGGCCTCGTCGAGGCCACTCCCTAAACTGTGGGGCCAACATTTTGATAACTTATCATCACCAACGTCTTTAGATGTCACCGCCAAAATGTGAGGTTACTGCTAATGAATGATGAAATTCAATGAAAAAGCGTGATGACTTCCTGTTGCCAGCAGGGGGTGGTCTTATGTGGTGTGAATATAAACATATACACGTGTTAAGGGTGGGACTAATATCATACAAGATCAATTTATAACCAATTTGGATGTTTCTTTCCCTTTTCATTGCGAAACATCAGAATTTTCCATTGTCTTTGCTCTTTCAGCATCTACAGGAAGCTCCTGTGGATGTTCATGTCTGGTTGCCAGTGTCCTCTCCTACCCTGTGGTGGGAGCACATTGAAGGCTCACCTCTCCAGGCTGGAGAAGCTGACCAGCTCAGTTGTCGGCAAGAAGCTGCAGCCACTGGCATCAGTGGCAGAGAGAAGGACCCTCAACAAACTGATCAACATCATGGACAACATCAGAAGCCAGAGAAGCTGATCAGCAACAGACTGCTGCTCCCAAAAATAAGGACAAACAGACTGAAAAAGTCTGAAAAACTTTTGTCCCAGTTCCATCAAACTGCTCAACTCCTCACTGGGGAGAGGAGAGTGAACCGGAAAATAAACAGGAAAAAAGGAACCTAAACATGAATCCTGTGAATCATACAACAATCTTAAATGTAAAAATCTACAAAAGTATATGTCATGCACACGCATGTATATATGTATGTATATAAGTATAAATGTGTTTTTATGTATATGTATGTATAGATATAGCATTGCATATTATGTGTGTCGTTTGCCCCTGGGTGTCTGCCTGCTATTTAAGCCCTCCCATTCCTTAGTTCTGTGTCGGATCTTCTAGTTGTTTCCCCTATTGTGAAGAAAGGATTTTTTCTCTGTGTTCCCAGCCTGTGAAGTAGTTTTGTGATTTTTGTGTTTTTTGATTTCCCTTTTTGGAGGATTTATCCGTTGACATCCTAAGTTACCCTTATGTCATTTTTTTTGGACCCATTTTTCCCTATGTGGACACCCTTAGTTACTAACGTTTTCCATGACTGTATGACTGTATTTTGGATGTCCTGTTTTGACTCTGTGGATGTTGAATAAAGCTGCCCTTGAACCGGATCTGCAATTGGGTCTCAAGTCTCTGATGTAGAACCTAACAAATCCACTCACCTACCTTATACCATGTGCATTTTACAATAACCATGTAGACATAACCAAGATGTGCATAGGCATTCATTTTTATTTTATTATTTGTTATTTATTTTATTTTCTCGTATTTATGGTGTTTGTTTGTCTATAGGGTTTGTTTGAATGAAAAAACAGAAAATAACCAAAGAGAAGCTGGAACCAGATTATTTGAATTCTTTTCAATTGATTGATTGATTGATTCAAATTGATTTCTTATAACTAACTTAAATACATTAATTGATTATCAAAATAGTTTATGATTAATATAATAGTTGGAAACTAATCATTGCAGCTGCAGCTAGAAGTTGTTGCTGATGTTTCTTGGAAAGTGGAGACGGACTCAGACGTGTTTGATGGACTGAAGACATGTTAGCAGCAGAGGTGACTGATCAGGCTGGATGATGTGTGCTTGTATAATCTGTACATATAGAGTATGTTTAGATGTATAATCAGTGGTCTCTGCCTGTTTGTGTCTAACAGACACAGCTGATTGATTTGACAGTTTGAGTCTCTGTTATGTTCAGAAGTGACAGGGTTGTCTCATCAGTCTCTGTCTCCTCTTACATCTTGTCTCATTTCAGGAGAGCGTGAATTGCTGTTGATAAAGAGTCTGGGACTTAAATTATTTATGGAGCAGCATCCAACAAGTCCACAGAGTTTAATATGGGATCAGTGCTGCGAGGCGGCGGCACTCAATCAGCGTGTCCCCCGGCGGAAACATCCGTCAGACTCAGACACTGACTGATGGATTCACTGAGAGTTTAGACTGTCGACACAGACCGGTTGAGATCTGCTGAGAGAGAAGGAACCAGAATCATCACTGAGCAGCTGATTGAGATGCTGAGAGCAGCATCTGTCTGAATTCAACATCTTCACAATACCAGATGTGAGGATCCAGCTGTATTTTATCTACTTTTTGTTTCCAGTAGGTGACGCTATAAGCATAAGTCAGTACAAACTATTAGGTGTTTTCAGCACAGTTTGAGCACACAAGCTGCTTGCTGTTGTCTGACTTCCTGTTCTCTGCCCAGCCTGAGAAAAAGGAAAAACAGATTCAAGTACATCAGAAAGGCTAAAAGTCTTAGGGCAAGGACTGGAACATCCTCACTTTGCGGCCATCTTGCCATAGGCAAACAGTCTGACCTGATGTACTGAACATAAAGGAAGGTGAGTGATTTGAATAAACTCAAATACTCTGATCTCACTGAAAACATGATGGATTTTACACACTGTTTGGTTTCTTACAAATGTTATTAATGTGGCAATAATTGTATGACTATATAATATATATACACTTAAAAAAATATGTTTGTAGTGTCATAATTGCATCTCTGTGTCAGGCCCCGAACGGAAGGAGGACTCAAATGCAGAAGTCAGGAATATAGGTTTTATTATTCCTGGACTGCAGCAACAAGTAACTATCAAACATCCAACAAAACCACTTTCCTACAAACTAAAAGATCTCTACGTAGAGGTCTAACTATACTATACTGTCAGAAAATAAAAGGGAAACTAATCTCAAAAGAAAAACACTTTACCAAATCTAGGAAGGACTGACTTGAAAGGTTAACCAAAAGAAACTCACTCCAGAAGGAGGAAAAACACTATAATATCTTAATGGTAATCTAGAAGCACTATCTAAGCCTACAAAAACAAAAGCAATCCTGAAGGACAAAAAACTTATCAGAAAAATAACAAATGAAACCAAAAACAAATCCCATAGGACGACAAGGCTATGAAATGATACCTATTCTTACTCTAACAAAGGCTATGAAAACTTACAAACAAAAGAGGCAATGCAAAGGCAAGGCAAGGCAAACAGGCTGTGGGACAATGGCTGGCTTGGGTGCAATGAACAGAGATGAACAAAGACACTTTGGCACGAGGGGAAACACAGACTATAAATACACAAGGAGGGGAAATTGGGAACAGGTGGACATAATCAGGAATCAGGGCAGACGATCAGACTGGTGACACATGAGGAAGGGCAAATGACCTGAAACAAGAGGAGAGTTAGGATTTCAAAGTAAAACAGGAAATGCACATGACAAAAGCCCAGACAGGACACCCTCATCGCTGTGACAGTACACCCCCCTCTTGACAGCCCTGGTTGGTCGGGATGGTCCCAATGAAATTCCTCGATCAGCGTTGGGTCCAAGATGAATCGGGAGGGGACCCATTGGCGCTCTTCTGGGCCATATCCCTCAAAATAGAAAACATCCACAACCAGCTTGCAACCTCCTCTACTACTTCCCTGGTCTCAGATCTCACCCTTACCTCATCCTCAGACCTCCAGCACTTTACTTTTTCAACCATATCCACGGTGGACCTCTCTGAAATACTCTCCACCTGAAGACATCCACCTCCCCCCCTGGACTCTATGCCTTCCAGACTTGTCAAAGCCTGCTCCACCTCCCAGTGAGCGGCAGTTCTGTGGGCGGAAATGTCTTGTTGATGAACCAGCCATTACAACCAAGGTAGGCAGAAGAGCATCTCTGAACACACAGTACGTCGAACTTTGAG
The DNA here is from genome assembly GCA_030544235.1 of Lepturacanthus savala. Lineage (NCBI taxonomy): Eukaryota > Metazoa > Chordata > Actinopteri > Scombriformes > Trichiuridae > Lepturacanthus > Lepturacanthus savala. The sequence continues at coordinate 30,654,885 of CM060480.1, forward strand.
GCAGATGGGCTACAGCAGCAGAAGACCACGCTGGGTGCCACTCCTTTCAGCTGAGAACAGGAAACTGAGGCTACAATTTGCACAAGCTCATCGAAATTGGACAATAGAGGATTGGAAAAACGTTGCCTGGTCTGATGAGTCTCGATTTCTGCTGCGACATTCGGATGGTAGGGTCAGAATTTGGCGTCAACAACAAGAAAGCATGGATCCATCCTGCCTTGTATCAACGGTTCAGGCTGCTGGTGGTGGTGTAATGGTGTGGGGAATATCTTCTTGGCACTCTTTGGGCCCCTTGGTACCAATTGAGCATTGTTGCAACGCCACAGCCTACCTGAGTATTGTTGCTGACCATGTCCATCCCTTTATGACCACAATGTACCCAACTTCTGATGGCTACTTTCAGCAGGATAATGCGCCATGTCATAAAGCTGAAATCATCTCAGACTGGTTTCTTGAACATGAAAATGAGTTCACTGTACTGAAATGGCCTCCACAGTCACCAGATCTCAATCCAATAGAGCATCTTTGGGATGTGGTGGAACAGGAGATTTGCATCATGGATGTGCAGCTGACAAATCTGCACCAACTGTGTGATGCCATCATGTCAATATGGACCAAACTCTCTGAGCACCTCCAGCACCTTGTTGAATCTATGCCACGAAGAATTAAGGCAGTTCTGAAGGCAAAAGGGGGTCCAACCCGCTACTAGCATGGTGTACCTAATAAAGTGGCTGGTGAGTGTATATGGTGAGGGTATTCTTTTGAAAACTGTTAGGTGGTGCTATATAGAGACTGTGCCATGCCCATATTGAAAACCTATAGAATGTGTGACCTGCTCCATCAAAAGGAGTCACTTTGAATCACATTTTGAGTTAGTTACATGTCTGGAAAGAGGAGAATCTCAGCTTCGAGGAGATACCAACATATATATATATATATATATATATATATATATATATATATATATATATATATATATATATATATATATATACTCCAAATATTCTCTGGGATATGCTCTTTCAAAGTTTGACTGTCAGCAAATGTTCATTTTGAGAAAAACAGCTTTAAAGATAATGAGTCATTCCCACATGTTTTTATTTGGATTAAACACATTTATCAAGACTCAAGTTAATATGAACACAATATTTTTTGGTCAAAAGTAATTATCCACATATAGCCAACACATACCTTCACACATACATGTGCATGTGACCATGTGTTTGGGCACATGGTCACGTGCATGAGCACACACACTAAAGTAGATAGGCCAAAAAGCCTAAAACTTATGGCAAATGATTGATAAAATATGATATAATAAAATGTGAACAAATTGATCACATATACTGTACATATGATGTTATATATGAAATTCTACTTACAAATAACAATAATATTTTCAGTCATCTTCTATACCTGCTTATTCCTCATTAGAGTCACATGGTCTGCTGGAGCCAATCCCAGCGCATTACGGTGAGAGGCAGGGATTCACCAGATTCCAGATGGTTGCTAGCCTATTGTGGGGCACACACACCATTCACTCACACACTCACACCTACGGGCAACCCACAACTCTTGAACCTATGACCATCTTGCTGTGTGGCAACAGCACTAACCCCTGCACCACCGTATCCTCTGGTCCTGGAGTGCTTTATGCTGCTGTCTCCATGTCCATGGACAGATGAGCTTCATAAATAAAACCAGATTTCATCTACAAAATGAAATAAAATTAAAAGTCATCACAAAGATTTTACACACACACACACACACATATACACACCTAGACTACATTAAAGAAACAGCTAAGCTGCTTTCTTAACTTGATTTAGTGATCATTAACAGTCTTTACAAGTAGAAAAACAAGGATTTTATAGATAAACTAATCAGTCTCGTGTATAATTTGGTCGTGTTTTGTTTCCTCTGGTGTGTAAAACTGTAATTCGTATCACCTCTTTCAGTTCATAACATTACTCTGGAGTGATTTTCTTGGTCTCTTTAACACTGTCTTCATTCTTCCATAGACAGTAGATGTTGTTATCAGATCATCCATTAGTCAAATATCTTCCTCATCCCTTTCTTTCATTTCACTTTCGCTGGGATTTTCACTGCTTCTGTCAGTCCGAGTTTTTTCCGAGTCGACTCGTAGGATCTGCTGTCAGCCTCCGCTCCTCCCGGTACTGTGAATTAGTCCGAAACCAACTCGATCTATTGACTTTTTGTGATAGGGACCTCTACTGGTGACTTTATAGATGCTCAGGGAACATAAAGGTTTTCAACAAAATACATCACACACTCATGTTAAAATAATAATTATGTGCCTATCACATTCTTCCAAACAACAACCAGCTGTAATACTTTATATATATATATATATTATTATTATTATATAATATTAAAATAAATGTGAGCCATATGGGGTCTTGTTGTCATGTTTATCTCAATAAGAATCTTGATCAGCATAGAAACAAAAAATAAGTTATTTGCAGAAATAAAAATCTGACCATTTTTTAAATTTGCTTTTTTCATTATTTCCATTTGAAACAAAAACATGGGGGAAATAATGGATGAAAACTGCATTTCTTTTTTTCCGTTTTAGTTTGAAAAATGAAATATCAAACTGACAAAAGATACATGGATTGTTTCAGCATGTTTTCTTCAGAAAATCTTCACTGAATCGTTTTGTATTGTATTGTATCATTTTGACTGATTGAATCTGATCACATTTGTTTGTTTTTATAATTTAAAATAAAAAAACAAAAATCTGTTCTGAAACATAAGAGAAAATAATCAGATTAATAGTTAATAAGTATAATATGTTAAAACACAATAACATTGAAAAACAATGACTTCCTGTCTTGTTCTGCTCTACAACTTCAGCTCACTCTGAGTTTCAGTCTTATACAGGGAGTCGATTTAGTCTCAACACACTTCATTTAATACAAAAACAACTTTAGGTTCAAGCAAAGTAAATTAGAATCTGTATCAGCACATTTCAGCAACAGAGTGATTCTCTTTATTTAGAGACAGAAACAGAAAGAACCAATCCAGGAAATGATAAAGAGCATATCTGGTTAGTTTAAGTGAATCTAATAAGATAAAGTGTGTAGAGGAGCTGAGTCGTTAGAGAATCTGCCAATTAATGAGCTGAAGGTGAAGAACTGATGACCTATCAGTTTATAGTAAAAGTAGTACTGTTGAAACCAAAACTTCAAGTATTAATAGATTAGATTAAATTAGATGTACTTTATTCATCCCACAACGGGGAAATTCCGTTGTTACAGCAGTTCACAAAAGAAAGAAAAAGAAAAAAGTAACTAGAGAAAGTCAATAACAAAACCCAATAAAAAACTCAACACAATAAACAATAAGATCGAATCAACTTTCAACCAGCAAAAAGAAACAAGTACTGAGGGTATAAAAATAAGGTGCTTGACAACAAAAGTACAGACCATGAACTTATATAATCTAACAATAACTATTTTCATGAGATCAAATATTCAAGATTTAAATGAGACTATTATTGGAACTTATATAGTCTTTTCACACATAATAATATTAATAAGCATCTTCTGAGGATTTATACATGTTGTCTGGTTCTTATTACAATGAGCTGAATATAAAAAGTTTCCCCAACATGTTTTATTTCTTTATTGTTTGTGTTGAGATTTCATCAAACAGACATTTCTCTCTTTCTCTGCAGCATCAGAGATGATCTGGATCTAATTATCCTTTATGCTGCAGCTCATAACAATATTTTATGTCTAAAACAGTAAAACTGTCTCTAATGTCTGCTCTGAAACTAAAACACAAACTGACTCAAACAGCGCAGAGTCGTTTAAAAGCCGAGTGAAGCTGCGTATAATGTGTGTTCTTCACAACATGTTGGAAACAGCACAGCAAGATAAAAGAGGAACCTGGATAAAAAGATGATGAAAGCTTCCCCACAGGTGCACAGCACGCTCCAATTAACCAATCAACTGTGGTCCTGCTGTGTAGCAGCTGATCACTGAGCAGAAACTGACTCAGGATCAGGAAGGAAGAGAAGTACAGAAACTCATCAGTGACATCAGGACTCCATTTTCTACAAAAAACTACAACATAGAATATTTAATCTCATCTTCTGTGTGTTTCCATATTTTTAAGGATCATCAGACTGAATCTGTTCTATGCTGTTTCATGTTGTGGTTTATGATTTCAATCCATATATATAAACTGTAGCTATGACTTAAACAAAACAAAAACACTAACCTGTGAGTGTAGTTAAATCAAATGTTCATGTAAGCGAATAAAAGAAATCCTTGTGTCAGTGAAAACTTTGGAAATATGATTGTTTAAGACTCATTTCACCAAAAAAATCTGCCATAAACATTATTGAGATTTCACTTGAATTGTTGGACACTTCTTCTTGTGTAAAGTCTGCATACATCAGGAAATATATCAGCACAGTGAGAGGCTCCATCAGGTACTGAAGACGTTGGAGTTGGAGGGATTGACCCTCAATGCTGATAAATGTGAATTCACAAAGAGCAGCATCAAGTATCTGGGCCACAGTGTCACAGCAGACCCTGGAAAAATTAGATGATGCCTGAACCAAAGGATGTTGAAGGGTGAAAAGAGTAATGAGGCTGGTCATCTACCTGAGTAAGTTTTTACTCCACCTGGCCTCATACACTCTCCCAGTCAGAGGTGATTTCTTTAAGACTACAAGGGAAGCTGAACTTCTCCTGCCCTGTCAAAAAATAAATGGCCACATTTGTGCAGCTGTGTTAACATTTCATTGACAATAAATCTGTTAGAACATGTTCATCTTGAAGATGAGTTCTTTCAGAATCACTACTACCACTACTACTTATCATAAATAAATAAATGACTTGTCCGTACATTCCCATACCGCTTCCTGGTCATTTCCCCATAGATACTGAGAGTCTCTGAGACTGCATGGGGCTGTTTTTTCATCGCCTCGAAACTCAGTGGTCATTTGATAAATGCTGAGAATGTGAGCCCCCCTGATGCTGAGCGTCTCTGGGAGTGAATGGAATGTGGGCTGGACTTGATACTGAGAGTCTGCATGGTGATTGGAAGGAACAGCAAAATGTAGTGGTGATGCATGGTGATTGGAGGAAAATCAGAATGTAGTTTTGACTGCCTCAGCCAAACGATTTCAGTCCCATCGCAGATTTTGCATGTGAAGTGGAATGACAAGCAGAGACTATTTGTTGGCAGAGCAAAATACTTCATTACTACACTGTATAAGTAAATCACATTCACTGTATTTCATTGTTTCTTCTTTAACTAATAATGTTTTCTTGTTCTTATTGTTATAGTTGTTGTTCTAGTTTTTTGTGCTTTTGTGCAATCATACTCGGCTAGGTCCGAGTGACCAGCTAGCATCATGATGGCAAACAATGCTAACATTTGGCAGAGTTTTCATATAAATACAGACATCAAAGTCTCCCGGAAGTTCCAGGAGTCTCCCTGATATTGATAGTGGATAAAATATAACATTTATACTATGCCAGGGAGCGTTTTTTTTTTTTTAATACAATGTGAGTGAGAGCGTGCAGACAAGACAATAACTTGTGCATCATACGTTGATCGCTTCAATTATATTGATGAGAGAGAGAGAGGGGGGGGGGAGAGAGAGAGGGAGAGAGAGAGAGAGAGAGAGAGAGAGAGACCCCCCGCCAAGACCACATCGGATTGAGTGGGGGGGGGGGTCTCTCTCTGAGCTTCCCCTGTTTGAAAGATCACAAATCGCCACTGCTCCCAGTTAACCGTTTGCTGTGTGAGAGGACTGAACAGTGCTGGGAGATGCAACAGAAGACGACATTTCAGAGACTCCAAACTGAACTGAGTTCATCATGAACATTGTCTCCTTACTACAGCAGAAAAATGTGTGTCATGGGTCCTCTGCTGCTTGTGGTTTGGTGGCACCTGAGCTGTGGCGGTCTGGTCTAGGCCGTGGAGGTTCCCCAGCACATATACACACTCAGCCAGTGTGTGTTTGTGTGTATTTGCGTGTGTGTAAGAGAGACAGTTGTGGGGCATGGGGTTCATTGGGTTAGGGTGGGATGTGGTTGGAGTGTTTTTAACTTGTATAGCACTTTGTGTATGAAAAGTATTTTATAAATAAATATTAATTGACTGATGGGTGACACGGTGGAACAGGGGTTAGCGCTGTTGTCTCACAGCAAGAACATCACAGGTTCAAGACGTTGGTCTGGGACCTTTCTGTTCATGTTCTATTTGTGTCTGATGGGTTTTCTCCAGGTTCTCCAGCTTCCTCCCACAGTTCATAAACATGCTGAGGTTAATTGGATACATTAAATTGCCAGTAGGTGTGAGTGTGTGAGTGAATGGTGTGATAGGCTGGCGACCATCTGGGGTGTATCCCTGCCTCTCGCCTATAATGTGCTGGGATTGGCTCCAGCAGACCCCCGCAATTCTAATGAGGAATAAGTGGGTGTAGAAGATGAATGAATGAATAATTAACTTGGTATACAATGGCATTAATGAATTACAATGATGGTGCACAGACAAAACCCAAGCAGACACAGGGAGAACATGAAACTTCACACAGAAAGGTCCCAGACCAAGGTCTTGAACCTGAGAACTTCTTGCAGTGAGACATTGGAAATCTGAGAGTGAGACACTGAGATGTTGAGACAATGGGATAGAGACACTGAGACTGAGACATTGAGACTCTGAGACTTTGATGAGACACTGATACATTGAGACTCTGAGACAGTGAAATAGCAACACTGTGACTCAGACACTGAGAGATTAAGACATTGATACTGAGAAGCTGAGACACTGAGACAATGAAACACTAACACAGAGAGTGAGACACTGAGACAGTGAGATAGTGGCACTGAGACTGAGACACTGAGACATTAGGACACTGAGACGTTGATGCATTGAGAGTGAAACAATGGGATAGCAACACTGAGACTGAGACATTGTTAGATTGAGACACTGATACATTGACAAGATATTGAGACACTGAGATAGTAAAATAGCAACACTGTGACTGAGACATTAAGACATTGATATACTAAGACACTGAGACTGAGACACTGAGACATTGAGACACTAACTCAGAGAGTGACACACTGATAGTTAGACATTGAGAAACTGAGACAGTGAGATATCTATACTAAGAATTAGACATTGAGACAGTGAGACATTGAGACACTGAGACACTAATACAGAAAGTGAGAGACACTGAGACATTTACACACTGAGACTGAGACACTGGGACATTGAGACATTGAGGCGTTGAGACATTGAGACATTTAAACACTGAGACATCGAGGCGTTGAGACATTGAGACACTATGGAACAAATTCAAGATCCTGTATCAGAGCTTTTCGTTTGTTTCTCTGCTTCCTGCAACTGTGATAATAAGACTCAGCGTTAATTGGTTGATGATGAGGCCAGTTATGATGTAATCTCTCTCTCTCTCTCTCTCTCTCTCTCTCTCTCTCGCTCGCTCTCTCTCTCTGTCCCTCTCTCGCTCTCTCCTCCTCCTTCTCCGTCTTTCTGTCGGATACTAAGCAACATGGCGGCTAAGTCGGATGGAGCCGCGGTGTCTGTGGAGGATGAGAACCCGCCCCGCAGCCTGTCTGATGCGGGTCTCCCCGCCGCGCGGGCGCGGTGCGGCGCGGCGGGCGGGAAGCCGTACACGGTGCTGGACTGCTGCTGGGTGCTGTGCGCGCTGCTCGTTTTCTTCTCCGATGGCGCGACGGACCTGTGGCTGGCGGCGGACTACTACATGCGGGACGACTTCTGGTGGTTCGGCTTGACGCTGGTCTTCGTCGTGGTGCCGTCCGCCGTGGTCCAGGTTCTGAGTTTCAGGTGGTTTGTGTACGACTACTCGGATCTGAGCGGCGCTGACGGAGCGGCGGTCGGAAGCGGGAGCTGCGCGGCAGCGGCAGGAGCGGCGGGAGCGGCGGGCGACAGCACTTTTAGCACCAAGGACAGCGACCAGCGCGGTGGGAGTGCGATGGCGGTGGGGAACGCGGCTAACGTCATCCCGGTTTACGCGTCCGCAGCCGCGGCTTCGGCGGCGACGAGTGGAGCCCGGAGCCCCCGGAGGTGCTGCACCGTCTGTATGTGGGTGTTTCAGTGCGTGCTGCACGTGCTGCAGCTCGGACAGGTCTGGAGGTAAGAACCGCGGAGGGGCGTGCGTGTGCGTGTGCAGACAAACTGACGTGCGTGTTGTATCTCACGTGAGCGACGGTTCACATGTGGCTGCATCAAACCGCTACTGCTGTGTATGTATATGTGTGTGTGTGTGTGTGTGTGTGTGTGTGTGTGTGTGTGTGTGTGTGTGTGTGTGTGTCAGTGTCAGCACTTTTGCACATGTGTGTGTCAGAGCTCTGTGTGTATGAATGTGTGTCAGTACTTGTGCATGTTTGTGTCAGAGCCTATGTGTGTGTGGTATGTGTGTGTGTGTGTGTGTGTGTGTGTGTGTGTGTGTGTGTGTGTGTGTGTGTGTGTGTGTGTGTGTGCGTGTGTGTGTGTGTGTGTGAGTGTGCGCGTGTGGTGACAGAAATGTGCATAATCTATCAGGATGTTTCTGCTTTTTTCCACAAAGATGAATAAGATTAATTCTACAGAACCAACAGTGAAAGTAGAAACACACAGACACAAACACACACACTAACACTCTGATTGAAAGGTTTGTGGTTCAGCTGTCGATTCTCCTCATGTTTCTGATCCTGGTTTAGTTTTTATTAAATTGATAAAATGTCAAATTAGATGATGTATGAGAAAACCCCTAAAGTGTGTGTCTGTGTTTGTGTGTGTACGCGTATTTGCGTGTGTGTGTATTTGTGTGTGTGCTTCTTCACTCACTCTGATATGAATATGAATGAATACATACTGTTGTTTAGTTTGATCCACAGTCAGATTTACCTGTTGCTTCAGGTTCAGTTGAAACATCACAGGTAAAGACTTTCTGCTGTAGAACTTTGACTTGTAATGTAGATGTTTTACAATATAAAAAAAATCTCAGAATTTGTCCACAGCTACAGTAAATATGAAGGTTTGATATTTCTCTGCATATTAATGGTTTCTAGGGTTTCCCACAAAGAGACCATTCTGTTGTGCTGTGCCACAGAATGAAAGCAGAGTTGTTTAAAGTGTTATTCTTGCTCACATGCATGACAGAGAGCGAGATAAGATATAATGCAACAATTCTCAAAATGACCTTTGTCTCCAAACCAGAAATGTTAAGCTATGTGATTCCATGAATGGGTCTAACGTCATAACCTTTAAAAGAAAGTGAATTCAGATATAATAAAGCTGCAGTTGTTCATGTCAGCTCATCACAAACAAGAAGAAAAAAACTTTCCTGTTTACTAAAGATGATATTTTTTCTGATCAGTACTCAGATACTTTATTTGAGTAAAAGTATAAATACTCAAGCAAAAGTCCTGAATGGAAAATGTTATTTAAATAAATGTGCATAAGTATTCAGACCAATCTGTGGCATGGAGCCAAAGAATGAAAACTGAGCACCGCAAATTGACAAATCTATTTTTTTCAACACAGCTCTGTCATTCTTGCTCACATGCACGAGAGAGAGAGAGAGGGAGAGAGAGAGAGAGAGAGAGAGAGAGAGAGAGATCAACAGTATAACAGTATCAACAAATACTCCCCGAAGGATGTTGTTGAACTTGATGTTGTTATTGTTGATACGGTTGTTGTTGATATTGTCGCTGCTGATTGTGATGTGGTGGTTGATCTTGACGTTGATGATGTTGTTGTTGCTGTTGATGATGTTGATTTTGTTGTTGATGATGTTATTTCTGTAAATGATGTTGCTATTGGTGATGATGGTGTTGGTGATGTTGATTAGGATGTTGATGGGGGTTTAATCCAGGAATCAGGTTATGTGAAACCTAGAGTTAGTTAACCCTGAAATGAGGGAAACTCTGAGTTATCTGTTCCAGGAAGAGAGGGAACTGAAACTCTGACTCAGTCACCATGGTAACAGACCCAGTCTCCATGGTAACAGACTCCATGAACATCACCTGCTGCTGGCAGGTTTACTTGTAGAAACTGTGAGTTTCTACCTGTCTCCTCCCACATGAAGAAGCTCTTTAAGATAGATTGTCCATTAATTCTCAGTCTAATCCACATTGAAGCTCAAATCATTAGAAACACTACAGGGGAATATCTGTTCATATATATATATATATATATATATATATATATATATATATATATATATATATATATATATATATATATATATATATATATATATATATATATATATATATATATATATATATATATATTTATTCATAAACATTGGATCAAGTGCTACTGTGAGGGGACGAGTTAATATTTATTTCATACTGAATATTTACTTGTTTAAGAGACGATGTCAATTAAATCAAAGAGAGGTTCAATCATAGCCTGTAAAATATTCCTTACCTTTATGGATTATGTTTTTATATTTCATTTTTAGTTACTTCCACCTTCTCCTCTCCCCTGTTGGATGTCACCTAATATAGATTTTATTCCTGTTCATATTCCTACTATATTCTATGAACTTGCTGCTCAATGGAACTTAAACTTATAGCAGTTTTCTTGTTTTGTTTGTTGATGATGATTTTGAATTTGATGATGTTGTTTTTCTTGTTGTTGATGATGCTGTTAATGTTGTTGATGATGCTGTTAATGTTGTTGATGCTGTTCTTGTCATTGATGCTGTCATTTTTGAGGATGCTGTTGTTGAAGTTGATGTCGATGATGTCGTTGGTGATGTTGATGATGTTGTTGTTGTGAACCAACAATAAATAAACAACAATAAGCTGCTGACAGGATATTTTTATTCAGAAAGAGGACACCATACTTCACCTGCAACATTTACTATTCAGCAAATTTCCTCTGCTCCGTGTTTTGGAGTCTGATCCTAGAATCACTGTGAGTGGAGAAAAGCTGCAGGAAGTTGTTGTTTCTGCTGAGCATCAGATCCTGATGGATGAATCTGCTTCTTCATTCTTCGAGACAGTCAGTCTGTCAATCATCTGAAAAACCTTCAGCAGCAACAGAATCAGCCACAGATGAAGAGAAGGAAAGTTGTGTTTGTGCAGCACTTATATTTATTAGCAGGCCTTTTGTTGTTTTCTGCCCATCACTCACTGTCACCTTTTTTCTTTACAGCAAAAACACAATGTTTTCGATTAATAAAATGGATTAATGTTAATGTTAATTATGTTAATGTCTTTTTTCAGAAGAAAATGTCCAAATTCTCTTCTCTGATTATTTTCTGGTTTCTTTAGTCTTCTTTAATAGTGAACTGATGATCTTTGGGTTGTGGACTGTTGGTCTGGACAAAAAAAGACATTTTAGGTTGAATCTTTAGCTTTGGAAACGCTGATCCACAATTTACACCATTATATGAACCAAACAACTACTGGATTATTTGTTTTAATAATCAATAGATTATTGAAGATCAGAACAGTTGCAGCTCTATAGCCTAGTGACACTTAATGATTAAAACATTTGTAGCCAAAGATCTGATCCGATCTGGAAACAGGTTTTATTATTAGAATATTTGATCATGTGACCAAATACCCTACTAATTCCAATAGGTTTACTGTCAGAAGTTATAAAGCTCAGTGTTTATCCATATTGTATTTTCTATTAATCAGACCAAACATAGATGCATACAGCATAAAAGCCCTGTTTGACTTTTCTGGATAATGATGTGACTGTAGTGAATCTGACAGTTAAAGTATCAGCTGCATCTTTAATCTCTATTTGACTTTTATTCCTGGAGACGTTGAGCGGTAGCTGGTTTCTGTCTCTCTGCAGTTAAACAGCTTTCATATTCACACTCATCACTGACCTGAACTCACACACTCACACTTCTTTACAAAATCCTGAGGCTTTTTCTTTTTTTTGATGAAATTAAATTGGTTTGTCAGTGAGCTGCAGCAGCAGGACTGGGCTGTTTTTTTAGAATTTAAATCAGTGGATTAAGGAAAAATCTGCCTTTTTTGCTGACTGGCTTCTTGTCTTTGTCTTCTTTTTACCATCAGACATTAAAGGATGTAAATTGATCTCAATACAGAAGAAACAGCAGTGGATCAGAGTCTCTTCTCTCTGAATATCAGTCACTGTTAACAGATATTTCAGCAGGAATTAGAGAAATGTAGCATCAGAGTGTAAAAGCTTCTGCTGCTAGAAACAGCAGCAGCTCCCAGAATGCACTGCAGCTCCCAGAATGCATGAAGACAGGTGGACACATGAACCTTCTCCTGAACAGAGACTCTGCTCCACTGATGATGTCACAAACTCCATCTCATTAAAGCAGAGCTTGGACGCAACAAGTTCACATGTCTTTATCTCAGGGTGTTGAAAGGCATTCTGGGAAATTAGGAACTGAAGATGAGAGAATGTGAGAAATGATTAAAACAAATTTTGTCATAAACTGATGTCATAAAAAGACACGTTAAAGGTGATTGAGCTAAAATGAATGGCTATTCCGATAGTTGTTTAATCTGTTGATTATTAAAATGATTAATCGATTAGTTGTTTGGTTCATTAAATGGTGTAAAATGATAAAAGAAACATAATCAGAGAAGAGAAGCTGGGACCAGAGAATTTGGACATTTATTTTCTTCTTTAAAAATGGCTCAAATACATTAATCTATTATCAAAATAGTTGTTGATTATTGTAATAGTTGAAAACTAATCAATTAATTAACTAATTGTTGTGGCTCTCATGGGAAATATATGAACTATTAGTGTCATAAACTGATGCTGAGCAAAATGTTAAGAAAATAAATGTTTTCCTAAAAAATACAAAGTGATATTTATGGTATATAAACAAGGTGATAAAGATTGTTATTGTGGAATTGTAGAAAAAAGCTTGCAAGCTTGTTTAAAGATGTTTTACCTTCCATCCAAGACACTTCTTATGTTGTGAATCAAATTCCAGAAAACTAGGAATCTAAACCCAGGGTTTCTGGCATCAGTCTCAAAAGTGAAGACGCCTCTTGGATAACAGGTGAAACAAGAAATCCAATTGATTTTTTCTACAACTCCACAAGAATAAGATGACCTGGATGACTGGGAACCTTCACGGACGGAAAGCTCATTAACATCAGGACTGAAATCTCAGTCACTGTTAACAAGCTCAAACAGAAAAACTGAAAGAAGAAAAAAAAAGACATCAATCATCTGCTGTTTCTGTAGCAGCGGAGAGAGGAAGAAAATAACAAAGACTCAAAGACTACAGCTACTACTACAGCTATGTTTCTCAAAGAGGAAGAATAGAAAGGAAGATGGAGAGCAGAGGGATGGTGCAGGGGTTAGTGCTGTTGCCTCACAGCAACAAGGGTGCAGGTTCAAGGCCATCATCTGGGACCTTTCTGTGTGGAGTTTCACGTTCTCTCCGTGTCTGCGTGGGTTTTCACTCGGTACTCCAGCTTCCTCCCACAGTCAGAACACATGCTGAAGATAATTGGAAAGTGTGTGAGTGAATAGTGTGTATCATTTGCCTGAAATGTGCTGGGATTGGCTCCAGCACCCCCACCTTCCTGTGGACAGGATGATGGAGCTTGGTTTTTAATCCAGTGGTTGAGCAGCAGTTTTTGGATCAATCTCCTTGGTTCCTGTGTGTTTCAGACCTGATCTATCGATCCCAGAGAGAAGTAATTGAATCGCTTCCAAATGGTCACTGAGCTCAGCTGAGCTAGTCTGACTGAGATAATCAGCTGAGTGGCAAACTGGCAGCAAGTGTGTGTGTGTGTGTGTGTGTGTGTGTGTGTGTGTGTGTGTGTGTGTGTGTGTGTGTGTGTGTGTGAAGTGACTCTCAGTGATCATTGCTCTTACTTTTCATTTTAATTTCGGCTCCTGTCATTCAGTCTCTTTAAATGGGGGTTGCCGGGGGTAACAGCGGTCGGCAGCCATGTTGGACAATTGAATGAATAACTAAGCTAGATGTGTAGATGTGTTATCCTCTTCATCTCTCAGCCTTCTGGAGACTTGTGAGAAGAAATCGTTTCATGTTTGTGTTTTTCCTTCTCATGAGTTGTTGATTCTGTTTGTCTCAACATTATCTGATCACAGATCAGAATCTCTGATTTCACCCTGAGCAGTTTGTGCTTTTCTTTGTATTCACTCTGTTACAGGAAAGTTCAGATTTATGACTTTTAGAGTTTTTTTTAATTCTGGCTGCAACATTTCACACAGAAAGAAACAAATGGTGCAGACAGTTTTGCTAAAAATACATTTATGTTGGATGAGAATCAGCACCTCCAAATCTGAGGCCATGGTTCTTGACCAGAAAAGGGTGGAGTGTCGACTCTGAGTCGGGGATGAAATCCTGCCTCAAGTCGAGGAGTTCAAGTATCTCGGGGTCTTGTTCATGAGTGAGGATGGAGCGGGAGATTGACCGATGGATCGGTGCAGCATCTGCAGTGATGCAGGCTCTGCATCGGTCCGTCGTGGTGAAGAAGGAGCTGAGCCAAAAGGCAAAGCTCTCGATTTACCTGTCGATCTAGGTTCCTACCCTCACATATGGTCGCGAACATTGGGTACTGACCGAAAGAACGAGATCACGAATACAAGCGGCCGAAATGAGTTTGCTTCGCAGGGTGGCTGCGTTCTCCCTTAGAGTTAGGGTGAGAAGCTCGGTCATCCGTGAGGAGCTCAGAATAGAACTGCTGCTCCTCCACATCAAGAGGTGCCACTTGAGGTGGCTCAACATCTAGTGAGGAGCCTCCTGGACCCTCCATGGTGAGGTGTTCCGGGCACGTCCCTCTGGGCAGACCCAGGATACGATGGAGAGACTATGTCTCTCGGTCTGGGAACGCCTTGGGGTCCCCCTGGAAGAGCTGGATGAAGCAGCCGGGGAGAGGGAAGTCTGGGCTTCCCTGCTGAAGATGCTGCCCCCGCGACCCAAGTAACAGATGAAGCGGGAGAAAAACAGAAAAAAACTACTTCACATAAAACACAGAAGTGAGTAATATGGGACCTTCAGATAAGATATGTATGTGTATGTTTATTTCATATTGATTGGTTCATGATTCATAAAACATGAAGAAAACCCAAACATAGAAAATTAGATCTGTCTTCATTCAGCAGAGAGTCACGGATTCTGATCTTGGTCAGTGCTGGTCTCTATTAGTCAATGCTGGTCTCTGCTGGTCTCTGTTAGTCAGTGCTGGTCTCTGCTGGTCTCTGCTAGTCCGTGCTAGTTTCTGCTGGTCTCTGCTAGTCAGTGTTGGTCTCTGCTGGTCTCTGCTAGTCTGTGCTGTTTTTTTCTAGTCAGTGTTGGTCTCTGCTGGTTTAGTCAGTCTATATATATCATAATTTTCTGATGTTTATATATTTATTTACTCTAATTGAAATGGTTGGATAAATAATAAAATTATCAATGTCTTTTAAAACTTTTTAGAAAAATATACCACTTAAAACAAATATTTTATTCTGTGTTTTTTTCAGAAACACCTTGGTTATGTTAGTGGCTGCTGTAAATTAGCATTTTCTCATCTGAACAGTTTGTAAAACTGATTCACCTTCATCACTGCAGAGACATCCAGAACTTTCACTGTATTTGTTTTATACTCTTGTGTCCAGGGTAAGTGCTGTAATCTGATTGGTTCTTCAGTTTTAATTTGTTGCAACTCACAAAGATTTGAGCTGTTTTTTGTAGATTTTGCTTGTAACTTTCCTGCTTCACCGATACCAGGCAGAGAAACACATGCATCTCAGAGCAGGCTCTAAGAATTTAAAATCCCTGCTGGACCCTAAATGTACATAGGTTTATGTAAAATTCAATAGAGTTATTGATTATGAATAAAAATCTGCCTGAAGGGAAGTGTTGATGATCCACAGCCGTCTGTCTCTCTCTGTCTGACTGATGCTCGCTCTGCCCTAAATAATTCATCACAGGCCTTGAGGGAGCTGTCAATCACATGTCCTGTGTGTGTGTGTGTGTGTGTGTCTGCGTGTGTGTGTATGTGCGTGTGTGATCAAGCAATCCCTGTGTGTTTCCCTGTAAACGATCTGTCTGTCACTTTCTTTCTGATTTTATGTACAGTCACTCTGCTTTAGTTTCAGTTGTTATGTGAAAACCCCACACGTGTATGTGTGTGTGTGTGTGTGGGTGGCGGGGGGGGGGGGGGGCTGCTTATGATTGATGTTGTATTTAAAAGTAAAAGTTTGAAAAGTCATGTCTTGCTCCTCCCCTATATACATGTGTGTTTTATGTAGGACAATGTGCTGCTGCAGTGATGCCTGTCATTAGCATGTGTCCTGCACCCACACACACACACACACACACATACATTGAAGTATGTGACTCTATAATATAGAGATATGAATTAGATAATGAATTAACAGCCACAGAAGAGAATCTTCCATTAGTTCCTAAACCAAACCTGAGGCCGGTAAATTAAATAACAGACTGTGTTTCAAGCATTAATTAAATTCCCAACACATCAAGCTACACTCATGCATACATTCATGAGTAATAATGAATATAATCTAATATAATTCATGTAATCCTATTGGATCTATTTTGGTTCTTTCAGACAGATCATATATATATATAATCAGTGGCGATTTCTTTAAGACTGCACGGGAAGCTGAACTTCCCCTGCCCTGTAAAAAAATAAATGGCCAAATGTGTGCAGCTGTATTAACATGTTATTGACTATAAATCTGTTAGAACATGTTTATCTTGAAGACACGTTCTTTCAGAATCAGTTACTTATCATAAATAAATAAATGACATGTCCGTACATTCCCATACCGCTTCCTGGTCTCTGGTCAATGCATTTCCCCATAGATGCTGAGCGTCTCTGAGAGTGAATGGGGCTTTTTTTTCATCGCCTCGAAACTCGGCGCCCATTGGATAAATGCTGAAAATTAGAGTCAATGGAGTGTGGGCGGGGCCTGGACGCTGAGCGTCCGCATGCTGATTGGAGGAAAATCAGAATGTAGTGGTGATGCATGGTGATTGGAGGAAAAGCAGAATGTAGTTTGACTGACAGGTTTCAAAACTATATAATGCAGACACCCCAGGTTCCAAAGACATTTCATGGAGATGTTTATCGATTGCTTCTCAAAAAAAACACTCGCATCACAGAGCCACTTTCAAGAACTTCCGGGAGACTTGGGATATCTGCATGACGTCACCTCAGCTACATGATTCCAGTCCCATTGCGGATTTTCCATGTGAAGTCAAATGACAAACAGAGACTATTTGTTGGCCTTTCCAGAGTGAAATAATTCAACACTCATGTATTTCATTGTTCTATAAATATGAAAGTTTTCTTGTTCTTCTTATTGTTGTTTTAAATACCTTTTGTTCGATAGTACAATCATACTTGGCTAGTGACCAGCTAGCAGACATGATAGCTAACAATGCTAACATTGGACCAAGTTTCCCAGAAGTTCCGGTAAACATCTCTATAAACAACAAACATCTCCCTGCAATGACTTTTTGGAACTTGGGATGTCTGAAAATAACATGTTTATGAGCTTCCCCTGTTTGAAAGATCACAAATCGCCACTGATATATATATCATATATATATATATATCATATATATATATATATATATATATATATATATATATATATATATATATATATATATATATATATATATATATATATATATATATATATACAGTATATGTATAAGGATCAATATTAAAAGTTTAAAACTGGATTGGAGGTAGATGACAAACCTGACAAACCTGATCTGTAGAGATGGATGATGGAAGGATGATATATGAGAGATAGATGAATGATAGATAGATGATAGGTGGATGATGATGAATAAGTGGATAGATGGTGGATGGTAGATGGTGGATGATGGATGATAGATGGTGGGTGGTGGATGATTAGATGGTGGATTGTGGATGGTGGATGATGGATGGCGGATGAGGGATGGTGGATGGTTGATGACGGATGGCGGATGATGGATGATGGATGGTGGATGGTGGAAGGTTGATGATGGACGTTGGATGGTGGATGATATATTTATCTGGGACAGTAGATGGTCTCAGGCTTCACAGGGTTTGTTAGTTTATGTCTGTGTGCTTCAGTGGTGCATGTTATTAGCATGTAGCCTGCAGGTATACACACACACACACACACACACACAAGCCCAGAGGAAAAGTCGTATCTGTGGACTTTTGTGTTTCTCTCTGAGCTCTGAACTCACCCTCTTATCTGTCTCTGTGGATTCTCCTCACAGTGTATATGTATATATATATATATATATATATATATATATATATATATATATATATATATATATATATATATATATATATATATGGGTCTGTGTGTGTAAGTGTATGTGTGTGTGTGTGAGAGAGAGAGAGAAAGAGAGAGAGAGGAAACAAACTTTTTTCCACACTAAGGGACGAGCAATGATTTGGTCTGACAGCAGTTTCCCTCTTCCCTCTTTCCCTCATATGTAATGAATAAATCTTCCTTCATGTGGTTGTTTTCACTTGTTTTTTGACTTGAGACAAATATATGATCCACTCAGTAAATTATTGATTAAACCCGTGGCAGTGATGTTTAAGATGATTCAGAAGATGATTCAGATTGAATTTGAAGTTGGTGATGAAATCCTGAGGCTTCCTTCAAATAGGAAGGGTGAAAATCACCAATTTGATTCAAGATGACCAACTTCCTGTTGGTGTACAGTGTTAGTCTACAAGACTTTTTGTGTCTGGACATGTTGAACATGTGCAGTGAATTTCATTTGTCTACATCATTCTGAGGTGAGGGGCTCAGTCTTTTTAACTCTCCAGGAGGCTTCAAAGACATTCACGGCTGGACTGGGACAAAACAATGGCCCTGGCATTTTTGGATTAGTCCAGCCACTCATATATATTATTGAATCCAAAGCAAGTGTTGTACTATTGTTACCTCCTGGCTTCAATAAGTACATTTACTCAACACATAGCTCTTATGAAAAAAAAGATGCACTGTATAACTGCAACTGAAAACTGCATTCTTTCTGCATTTTTATGTCTAAAATATTGCATTGCACATTACAGTGCATTAAACTAAGGATGGGAATTAGCCACTGGCTATAATCTTGTATATATTTATTATATATATATATATATATATATATATATATATATATATATATATATATATATATATATATATATATATATATATATTCATTAATATGCATTGTCCCTGTTTTAAATAAATAACTCACACTGCATATTTACCAACTACTGCAACAGAAAATAAGAACTTTACAGTGAATTGCGATTAGATTTTCACCTTTTAACATGATGGACCCGACGAGGCAAAAATGACTTTTTTTCTTTCTTCCTCCTACTTCTTCATCTTCCTCATTTACATTTCCCTTTCCTCTACATCTTCTTGTTTTCTTGTCATCCTGTGATTTTTCTGAGCTCTTC
>CM060480.1:30679323-30686823 GCA_030544235.1 Lepturacanthus savala
ACATGTCCATCAGCCAACCAGAAACGCATTTGTTCAGTTCGGCTCGCCTCGTGTTGCATAGCAACCAGAGACACACTCAGACTTGTCGCTCCGTGCCTAATAGCACAGGCAGACACAGAAACAGCGTAGATTACACTGAAATGAGCACACTGGAATTGTTCAAGCATTAATGTATTTAATGTGACATTAGATCAACTAATGTGATCTAAAGTAATGTGACTAATGTGACTTTAGATAAACGATTTACATCGTTTTCTTTATTTAACATGGGATTTTGACAGGGAGCTTCTTCTCCTTTTTTAACGGAACACCATTGCGGTCATGAATCTTTTAACGGAATGTAGTTTCGGACAGTTCCAGCTCACTTTCACCCTTGAGCTCGCCACCGTTGATACTTAATTGCGTTACATTTTTTAACGCGTTAAATTGTGGCAGAATTCATTAATCGAATTAACACGTTAAAATGACAGCTCTACAAAAAACACAAACATCATCAAAGAAAAGTACAAAATGAGCACATCTCTATGGAAAAATAACCATGACAATGGTAGGATTGATAGTGCATCAGGAAAGTATTCACAGCGCTTCACTTTTTCCACATTTTGTTATGTTACAGCCTTATTCTACATTCCTTATTCTAGTTTCTTCTAAATAGCCACCCTTTGCTCTGATTACTGCTGTGCACCCTCTTGGCATTCTCTTGATGACGTGCATGATGATGATGATGTGTGTGTGTGTGTGTGTGTGTGTGTGTGTGTGTGTGTGTGTGTACAATGAATGAAGAGGGTGTGATATGTCTTAAAAGGAACTACTTTCTAGAAACAGGTGACACGGTGGCGCAGGGGTTAGCACTGTTGCCTCACAGCAAGAAAGTCGCAGGTTCAAGACCTCCTTGGTCCTGGGTCTGGGACCTTTCTGTGTGGGTTTTCACTGGGTACTCTGGCTTCCACCCACAGTCCAAAAACATGCTGAGGTTAATTGGAGACTCTAAATTGCCCGTGTGAGTGTGTGAGTGAATGGTGTGTGTGCCCCACGATTGGCTGGCGACCATCACCACAGGGGTTAGCCCTGTGTCGCCCCATTGAAAAGTACTTCTGTTATTTACAGTAAATAACAGTGTTCCCAGCACATGGTCAGTGTGTCCTACTCTCCAGAGGCTGAACACATGATCTCTGTTATTATCCTCTGTGCTTCCAGAAACTATTAAAACACATGAGTGAGTCTCTGACATGTTCCTTCATCATGAGGAGTCTGGTCATGTTGCATGGAACGACTCTCCCAAGACTGAAAACCAGATCTCTGTTGTTCCTCCTTCACTCATACATGAATAACAGGCAACTTCTAAGGTGATGGAAACATGGTCACTTCATCAGAAAGAGTTTGGTTCCATTAGTAATAACAGAGTATTTCAGTGTCAGGAAAGTAATTCTAGTCGTTGTTGTTCATTAGTCTTTGATGTTTATTAGTCTTTGTTTATGTTGTTAATTAGTCTATATTTTTTATTCATATTTGATGTTTAGAAGTCTTTGTTGTTTATTAGTCTATGTTGTTTATTAATCTTTGATGTTTATATGTCTTTGTTGGTTATTAGTCTTTGTTGTTTATTAGTTGTTGTTTATTAATCTGTTGTTTATTAGTCTTTGATGTTTATTAGTCTATGTTGTTTATTATTCTGTTGTTTATTAATCTTTGATGTTTAGAAGTCCTTGTTGTTTATTTGTCTTTGATGTTTATTAGTCTTTGGTGTTTATTTGTCTTCACCCCACTAGTGTCAGGATCTGTTCTAATACATATCACAGGCTTGTGGAGGTGCTGTTTTCATTCATACACACACACACACACACACACACACACACACACATACACACACTGAAGCATCTCTATCTGTATATAGATATAAGACGTTTAAACGCTGCTCTTTTTCATCATGTTTCCTCTGAGTTTACTGGACCATAAACTATCAGCTAAATATATATATATATATATATATATATATATATATATATATATATATATATATATATATATATATATATATATATATATATATATATGATTATATATATTATATATATTATATATATTTAGCTGATAGTTTATGGTCCAGTAAACTCAGAGGAAACATGATGAAAAAGAGCAGCGTTTAAACGTCTTATATCTATATACAGATAGAGATGCTAATCATCAGCTAATATATATAACTGTGTGTCTGTGTGTGTCTGTGTGTGTGTGTGTGTGCTCATTAACATCACTGTTTCATAAATATTAATTATGATAAACAAAACAAGCAATAATAATAATAATAATACATTTAATTTAATGGCACATTTCTGGCACTCAATGGCACCAAACAGAACAAACAGAAATATCAGAAATACACAAACTATAAAACAGGCTAAAATTGAAAAGCACATGAAGAACAGAATTAAGCTATTATCTGGAAAAAGATGATTCAAATTCTAAGTTCCACATATGATATTTTTCCATGTGTCCATGTTATTTGGTTCAGGTTGGCATTCTCTTCATTAAAGCCACAGACGCTGACATTTACATCCACTCATGAAAAACCAGCGTCTGCTCTCTGAGCTGAAAACCAAGAATAAATAAGAAGAGCGAAGAAGAGTCTGAGAGGCAGGAAGCGACTGGATGGAAAGAAGACAGAGAGAGAAAAACATCCAGAATACAAAGCAGGAGATCAAAGAGGAAGAGGAATAAAATACAGACAAGAAGGAAACGAGTGATTCACAGAACAACATAAAAAAGGAAGTGAAGAGACAGACGAGTGAGAGATGGAACAATAAAGAAAAGACAGAGGAGAGAAAGAGAAAGAAAAAGAGGAGCGAGAGAGGGATGAAAACATGGAAGAGAATATAAAACAGAAAGAGGTCAATAAATATCCGGCAGATGAAGTGATAGAGTGTGAGTAGTACTACAGTCCACAGTACTCTCATACATTCAGCATTTAACTATACAAATACTACTGGGATACTACAGCAAAACTACTCTGAGTCTATAGGCTACAGAACTGACAATTGACCGGTTATTGATTAGTAGGTTTAGTGGTTATTAATAATTGTTTCATTCATCAGTTCATCTTTTCGTCCATAAAATGTCAGGAAATAGTAAAAAAAAACATCTGTAAAAATTACATCTTCAAACATCTGGTTGTAACTGACTAACAGTCAAAAGCCAAAACATTCAGTTTATCAAAAACAGAGCTGATCATATCAGAGGAGCTGGAATCAGTCTTAAATGTTGATTATCATAATAATTTATGTTAAATCTCCTGCTTTGTTTCCGTTTGTTAAAACTTTAAAAAGTCATCCTTGTCTCTGATCAACACGTTAATAAACACGTCTATTTTACATTCTGCTGCTCAAAACACCAGTGAGCCATCAAACTGTCCACACTGTCACTCAGGAACACATGCGCACACACACACACACACACACACACACACACACACACACACACTAGGGAGTTTAGTCATAGGAGGGAGGAGTGAGTGTCAGAAAGATGGATGGATGAAACAATGAAAATCAATAATGTGTGTGTGTGTGTGTGTGTGGGGGGGGGGGGGGTGTTTGTGTTGTATTGGGTGGGTGTGTCTTGCTGTTAACATGTTTTTTAATAACCATCATTTGACCATAGTTAACACACACACACACACACATACACACATTCTTCAAGTATCTTGTCTTCCACCTGATTTATTTCACCTTGATCATCTTCTTTCTCTCTGTTTGCATCATCCTGTTTTTCTTGGCATCAGTCTTCCTCCTCTGGGTTTTTGCATGTGTATGTGTGTGTGAGGGGTCTAACTTCCTCCTCTGAGTCGTGGATCTCCGTTACCTATAAAAAACACATCAGTCAGACAAAGGTATGAAATCACAGACTAATCCTTTAAATCTTTAACTGTGGTCTCATCAGGTTCTGCTGCTTCATTAAAGTCTTTGTTGTGATGCTGGAGGACAGAACATCAGCAGACTGAAGGATTCAATTAATGAATCTGTTTCAGGATAATTATGAAAAACTAGACTCGTGTTGCCAGAGTTTTTCTTTTTTTCATCATCCATCTATCTTTCTGATTTTTAATTCCATCTCTTACATAACAGATTCATTATTTCTGTGATTTTGAATCAATAAAAATTTATTTTTCAAATGTACAATGTATTTCCTGTAAAGTTAATTTCAGCTTCTCTCTCTCTGATTACTTATTGTGCTTATTCATACAGAAACACACACACACACACACACATACATGCACACACACACAAACATATGTTTCCTGGTCTATTCACAGTGTGTTCTCCTCATTAGCATCATTCAGAATTATTATAATGATATGAATGAACTGGCAGCTGCTGCAGTGATAAGGATTCATCTTCTTCTTCTTTGGCTCATTCGTTTTGCCTGTGTGTGTGTGTGTGTGTGTGTGTGTGTGTGTGTGTGTGTGTGTGTGTGTGTGTGTGTGTGTGTGTGTGTGTGTGTGTGTGTGTGTGTGTGTGTGTCTGTAAATGGAGGAAGGTGTGAGGTGAATGAATTTGGTTGTTTATCACTTCCTCTGTTGTCTTTTTTCCACAAACTCATCTCTTCATACCGTTTTCTTCAGCTGTTTCTTTCCACCTCTCACCCTCCACCTCTCACCCCCCCCCCCCCCCCCCTCCTCCTCCTTCCTTCAAACACTTGATCCATCCCAATCTAAAAATGTGTCTCATCTTATTACTTTCAGCTGTGATTTGTCTGGATTTCAGCAGCAGAAACTTTCATCAGGAAGTGAAAGATCTGAGGAGACTCTGTGTGAAGATTATTTTAGTTTTTATTTAGACTTAATAAACTGAATTATTGTTGTGGTTCTGGTCATCGCTTCAATCAGTGATGATTTTACTGCCAAAACACCAGCTGAGGCCTGGGAAGACATCAACATGTGGCTCTGTGTGTGTGTGTGTGTGTGGGGGGGGGGGGGGGGGGGGGGGGGGGGGGTGAATGAAGTGAATAATGTGTGTGTGTGTGTTAGACTTCTTGTTCCAAATAGAAAATATGGTGGCGAGGAGCTTTAACTCTGGGCTCCAGACTATTGCTTGATAGTATCTGGTTCTGTTCTGTTCTGATTCTGTGAGCTCACATGGAAACAGCAGCAGGAAGCAGCAATGTCAGCCAGACTGAGAAAAAGAACAAGAAGAAGAAGAGGAACCTTTATTGTCATTGTATGAACTATACAAGATTTCATTTGAAAGCATCTGTCATTTAGCAGCTAAAAAGAACAGGATTAAAAGTCAACTTAAATGAACAGATATACAGAACACAACAAATAGAGTTTAGATTATCTGACCCAACCCGTCAATATTTCCCTCATCAAGCATTTGTGTATTTTCATTTTTGAATAATCAATACTTTATTAATCTAATTGTGTGGGGAGAAAGCTCTGTTATAATCAGAAATACCAAAGTTTTAGAAAAGTAAGTGAACAAAGTTAAAAGAAACAAAAAAACACACAAACACGTGTCTCAGCATCACTTGTCTCCTCCAACATTGTGCCTGAAGATGTGAAGGAAAGATCGAAAACAGGAATTCACTTTGAGCAGATTTGGAGTCGGAGGTTTGTGACCATTTAACAAGTTGTGTGCAGAAAGTTCAGCAATTGCTGGACTGTCAACATTTATTCACTTCAAAATCACTTCTAAATCAGCCTCGATTCATATTTGGGTCAGTGACAAATAATGTTTGGCAAAATTAGCAAGTCCAAAAAAAACCAGAAAGCTTTAAGAAGTGTTTATCAGGTCTCTCAAAATGTGCATTTTGTGTTTTGTGTTGGTTTCTTCATATTTAAAAGTCCATTTGTACCATTTTTTTCTTTTTACAAAAATCACAATTTTGTGTGATTAGACATGAAATTTCAAATAATGTAACCTAAAAACAATGATGAATTTTAAATATATAATACACCTAGAATATAAAGTTATTGGTACCAGATAGATAAACTATCTAATACCAGGTTTTTAGGGTTACACCACATGGCAGTTTTGTTGAGTTAAGTTAAGTGTTAAGTGTTGAGGTTCTAGGTTGGACGTTTCAATGCTGTAGTTTAAACATTTTGATGCTGTCGTGAGGGGTCGGCAACCCAAAGCGTTTAAAGTGCCATATTGGACCAAAAGAGCAAAAAACGAATCTGTCTGGAGCCACAAACAGTTAAAAGCCTTATATAAGCCTTATATGAAGGCAATACAGGGTATATATTAGCTATATTAGCCTACTATCAAAATGACTGTGATACACAGACCCTTGGGTAGCAGCTTGTGAGCGGGTAGTTTAGACCCCAGTGTACACATCGGAGCTGAGTTGTTGTTGTTGGTGTTGTATTTAGCGATGTTATTATATGTTTGATGCTGTAGGTTGGATGACATGACGCTGTTGGTTGGATGTTCTAATGGTGTATAGTTTGAATGTTTTGATGCTGTAGATTGGACGTTTAGATGCTGTAGGTTGGACATTTTGATGCTGTAGTTGGAGTATTTGATGCTATAGGTTGGATGTTTCGATGCTGTAGATTAGATGTTTTGATGCTATAGGTTGGACCTTTTAATACTGTAGTTTGAACATGTTCATGCTGAGGGTTGGATGTTTTGATGCTGTATAGTTTGGACATTTTGATGCTGTAGTTTGGACGTTTTGATGCTGTAGTGGGATGATTTGATGGGTCTATAGGTTGGACATTTTAATAATGTTGGTTGGACTTTCTGATGCTGAGGGTTGGATGTTTTGATGCTGTATAGTTTGGATGTTCTGATGCTGTGCAGTTTGGATATTTTGATGCTATAGGTTGGATGTTTTGATACTATAGTTTGGGCATTTTGATGCTGTAGTTTGGAAGTTTTTATGCTATAGGTTGGACCTTTTAATACTATAGTCTGAACGTTTTCATGCTGAGGGTTGGATTTTTTGATGCTGTTGGTTGGATGATGGTGTATAGTTTGAATGTTTTGATGCTGTATAATTGGGACATTTTGATGCTGTATAGTTTGGAGGATTTGATGCTGTCGGTTGAAACCTTTTGATGCTTAGTTTGGATGTTTTGGGGAACTGATGATCATGACAAACACATGTTGGTGCTGAAGTGTTTTCATCTGCAGCTCCAGCTGGTTCCTGAAGGTCACAGGTCTCAGACTCAGATTGTGAAAACGTTACTCTCCAACGTTCTCATTATGATGTTTGTTTTGTGTTCTGTCACTTCTCTAATCCTGTCAGAGAAGGGAGAGAACTTTATGATGCAGTTACTGAGGTCAAAGCTCATGTTAATGGTGTGTCTCCTGTTTGTGTTGTTTCTCTCTGTGGAAGCTGCAAAGCAGTTTTCATCTCCGTCGGTGTAACACGAAAATGTGTGTTTTCTCTGTATGTGGGCGGTTGCCCGGCAACACAACTTTAATTATGATGTGCCCGTCACCGTCTTCATCTGCAGCAGGTCTGCTGTCCTCTCTGGAACACATTGCTGCTAATTTAAGA